>CAUYQV010090676.1:0-11880 GCA_963574575.1 Galagoides demidoff | reverse complement strand
TTTTAAAACGTTCACATTCTACTCTTAGAAAGATTCACTTGAACCCTTGTAAGATAAACCTCAGAAATGATGCCTCCAATCCCCCTCCCTCCACCCATTGCCCCCTCTTCTCTCCCTCCCCTCTCCCCGTATTCTTAGACTGTTATTAGGTTATAGCTTTCATATAAAAGGTATAAATTAGTTTCATAATAGGGGTGTGTACATTGGATATTCTCTTAATTGATGCAGAAAAACTTTCAGTAACATCCAGCATCCCTATATGGTCAAATCTATTAAGTGTAGAGTATAAATGTCTTAACACAATAATTAAAGTGTGGTGAAGGCTATGTTAACCAGTTTGTTCTAAGTATTTCGAATTATATGTAAGACCAGCACATTGTGTCCCATAAATGCATTAATGTATACAGCTATGATTTAATAAAAAAAAAACATTTTTAATATAAAAAAATTAAAAAATAAAGGCACCCAAAGTAAAAGTGCTGAGATAGAATGATAAGCATGGTTCCTTCTAATGCCAAAAGAGGTGCTTTATTCTTAACCCTGGATACATATTAGAGTCACCAAGGAGC
The DNA here is from genome assembly GCA_963574575.1 of Galagoides demidoff. NCBI lineage: Eukaryota > Metazoa > Chordata > Mammalia > Primates > Galagidae > Galagoides > Galagoides demidoff. The sequence continues at coordinate 11,311 of CAUYQV010090676.1, read as the reverse complement.
TCTGAAAATACTGGTTCTCTTTCTGGCACAATTAAATGGGAGCCTCTAGACATGAATCCTGATTATGCGTATGTGTTATAATCTCCCTAAGCAACTCTAATGAGCAGCCAGGTTTCAGATCACTGCTGGATAAAGCCTCTAAACTGTTGCTCTATCAAACATCATGCTATTAACCTTGTATGGTATAGCTTCATTCATATTATTTCCTCCTTCGTATTTTCTTTCTCCTTCCAAAGTCAGAGAGTGCGTGGTTGCCCGTCTATATCCGAGCTGGCATTCCGAATCAGATCCCGAGGGCAGCATTCATGGCCATGTTTATCCTGGAAGTGGATCAGTTCATCCTGACCTCTTTGACTACATCTGTTCTGGACTGCGAAGAAGATGAGACCCCCAAGCCCTTGCTGGTGTTCAACATCACTAAAGCCCCTCTCCAGGGCTATGTGACTAACCTGCTGGATCATACCAGACCAATCTCCTCCTTCACCTGGAAGGATCTCAGTGACATGCAGATTGCCTATCAGCCACCAAACAGCAGCCATTCTGAGAGGAGAAATTACGAGGTGAGGAGGAGGAGAGGCAAGCGTCTAGCTTCGTTTGTATCAAAAGAGCTATTTAAGAGGCCTTTTTTGTTAACCCTCAGGTTCATTTATACCAGGCATCCTCAAACTAGCCCACGGGCCACATGCGGCCTGCCTAGGACATTTATCCAGCTGGCTGGGTATTTTTGCTGCCCCTACCTGTTCTGCTTAGCAGCTGACTTATCCTGGGGCCTGCAGTCTGGTCCTCCAACGGTCTGAGAGACAGTGAACTGGCCCTCTGTTTAAAAAGTTTGAGGACCCCTAATTATGGCCTCCAAAGAGAATTAATCCCTGTAAATCAGCCTTGAGGAGCCAGGCAGGTGAGCTGGTATCCGCAGTAGCAGCTGCCATCCAACTTGTACCTAGATGTACTCAGTGTTGCTCTAGCTCTCATTTGTCAAGAAAATTTGCAAAGCATATATTTTAATCTATTTTTTTCAGTTTTTAAATATGGAAGATATAATTCAAAATCTTAAAACATATAGTGCCACCCACAAAATATTTCTGAGGGCCACATTAAGCCCAGGACTCACCAGTTTGAAAACAGTCCTCTATCGCTCTCTTGTGTTACATAGACTCCCAGGGGTGTCCAACCCTTTCGCTTCTCTGGGCCACATTAGAAGTCTTGGGCCACATGCTAATACACAAACACTAACAAAAGCTGATAAGCAAAAGAAAAGATTAGTGCATAAATTTTCGTGGTATCTGCCACCACAGATAAGCAAAAAGGTCCTCACAAAATCCACATGCAGCCTGTGGGCCATGGGTTGGACACCCCTGATGGATGTTGGAGATAAAGGTCTGCAGTTCTTTCATTAATAAATTATTTTATTTTTTTTGGTGAGAGGTTTTATTGGGAGGGGATCCTTAATTTTAATTGGTAACACTGACTCAGGATAGGAGATCCCATAGTTTTACTTGATAACTAATTTCACTATTAAGCACTTTCCATCAGGAAAGTCCTCCCGACTGTCTAATCTAAATCCCTTTTGCTGTAGGTTAGCCTTTTTCTTTTTGGCTTAGTATTCAACGGGAGTAAAGAACAGCTGGTTACAGTCTTACACATAATACTGCTTCATATACTTAAAGACCTATCGACAAGGTGATTTAAATAGAATGGAAATTTTAAGTGAGCAGATTGATATAGACTTGAGTTCAGGTTTATTAAGGAAAATGAGTGTCCCAGGGGTTACCAAATTGTTCCTGTGTAATTTAGGCGTTTTCTGCATTTAGCCTCCAGGGCAGACAAAGGGCTTTATAAATGCCGTGCTTTGCCGGCGCTTTGGCAGCTGTTTTTCTTTCCTTCCCTTGCCTCTCAGACTTTCCCTGTTATGAAGTAATTTCTCATTACACTTCCAGTTTTACCTCAAGCTCACAAATAGATCACCACTTTTCCAGCCGCTTCCTGTGTGTGTTTTCTGGCATTGGAGAATGCAATTTGAGAGCAGAGGCTGTGCAAATGCTTGATTTTTTTATTAGACGGTAAGTCTCACTTTTCTCAGTGGAGACGAAGCACTTTTCAGATTGTACGGGCCGGAAGCCCTGGGCTGTGGGCCCAGCCTAATACGTGTTTACATTACACCTCTAAAATTGACGTCTCCTGCCCACGTGGAGTTTCATTTTCAGTCTGTTGCTTTGGCAGCCTCGAGAATCGGTTTCTTTTGTTATTCAGTACTTGCTGATTTTTACCGCCTGATTGTTTCTCTAATCCCCTCAGTGGACCCCATATTCTTCACAAGCAGACACATGCCTTGCGTGTCTGGGGTACCCTTCTCTGCCAACATCTGGTGCAATTCACCCATAGCACATAATAAAGCTCAGACTTATCAGATAGCCCCCACCTCTTAGTTATGGATTTCATGACAGCAACTAAAATTTAGATATTTAAAAATACGTCTAGTGGGATAGATGCCTCTAGATCAGGGTTTCTTCAGAGGGGCACCACTGAATCAGATATTTGGGATCAGATAATTCTTTGTTGTGGAGGCTGACCTGTGCATGGTACGATGCTAATATCCCTGGCCTTTACCCACTAGATGCCAGTAGCACCCTCTCACCTACCTATTTTTGAAATTAAAAATATCTCCTGGCATTCTTAATGTCTTCTGGGGGGACAAGATTCCCCTCAGCTGAGAACCACTGCTCCACATCCTCCCCCTTTGAGAGAGATTTGAGTGGTCTACTGTTGGACTGAGATGGTCTCCCAAGCAAGTGCAGGGACACTTCTCCAGCATATTTGCTAATTTCAGATTAATCAATTCTTTTAGGAGAAGATTTTAAAACACTGATAAACTAAGGAAGACCATCTAGGGCCTGGAAAAGTGAAATCAAATTGTCAGAAATGAGATCCAGGTGCAAGCAGAAACTGGGCTCCATTCTGCCTCCGTCTGTGGGTACACCCCAGAATGAATGAGACTTCGTGCTGTAAGTTGTCAGCATCGGGCTCACACGCGTGTGTTTGTTTGCAGGTGGAGTTGGAGATATTTGACTTCTTCTTTGAAAAGAGTGCACCTGTTACCGTCCACATCTCCATCAGAACAGCAGATACAAACGCCCCGCGAGTCTCCTGGAATACAGGTGAAATTCAATATAAGACATCAAGGCATGCGGGTTCCAAAGGGAACGTAAGAATGTAGCTGGCTCAGGAAAGAAAGGTCGTTTTACTCCCATTTCACACATGGGGCGACTACCACCCAGACAGATGAGGGCATTAGATAGTTGTTTTTGTTTTGTTTATTCCTAGTGGCAGGGTGAGAAATTTAAGTCCAGGATTCCTGTGTCTAATGCCAAGTCCTTTCCTCTGCAGAAGATAAGCCAAAGGACACCTTTTAACTAAATGAGGCAAAAAAACAACAAAGTGACTACTTTGTGATATTGGGCTACAGTTGGACTGAGAGAGAAAAGGTCCCCAACTCAAATTGTCCAGAGGATTGGAGAAAGGTGTAGCCTTTGTCATCCACTGTCCTGCTTTAATGTTGGGTAGCATGGAAAGCAGAGGACATAAATAAGAGCTTTAACTGTTTTATGAACAATACTCCCTTCAGTTCTGCCCTTCAGTTCTAAGTGGGCTCATAAGGCAATGTATGTATTAAATCAGTTGTAAAGGTGGAATATTCATGAAGATTTTTTTCTTTTCTCACTGATCTCATCAATAGCATTTAAAACATGCCTATAAATAGCCATGGTAGGTGTATTGAGGGGAAATATAAAGTATTTGTGTCTGATTTAAATCCTCAGGTGGCAGCTTCAATGAGTTTCCTTTTGGGGGTGTGTGTGCACATCTGTGTATGAGAGTTTGGTAGAGATGGGAAACAGAGGTTGAGTATCCTTGATTTATAATTCTGACTCTGTGACGCACTTTACCTCTGTTAGAGGGATAAGGAAAGAAAACAAGGCATTGGTAGCATGCAACTCACAATAATCACACGTTCCATATATTGCAGCTTGAGTACAGAGATGGAACATTCTGTATGTGTATATGTGTATAAGTTCCCAGGTTTGTTCAGGGAACTCCAGGTCAGATTTTGGTTGCTTGGACATCAGAATCCTTTCAAAAACAATTTCTTATTACGAACTTAATGTATGCTGCCCTCATCAAACATTTGGAAAATATATGAAATAAAATTAAAATCATTATTGCATCATAAAAGCACAACCAAAGTTAATATTTTGCTGCATACTCTTCTTGGTTGCTTCTCTGTTGGGTCCCATGAGGCTTTTTCCTGTGCTGTTTTGTGTGCTTATTTTGAATCCCTACTACCAGCCACAGAGATCCCTTGAATGTGTTTCTTCCCTCTCTCCCTCCCTTCCTTCCTCTCTTTCACTCTTTTTTTTATTCACATATTACATATATTAGTCCAGTTTCCCCAGAAAACAGGCCCCAAGGTCTTATGTATTAACCTTATACTGAAAACAAGAGTAAAGGGAGAAGCCAATAAGAAGGTGGTATTGCTGAGCTGGTCACTGCTTTACAGTAAGATAAAGCAGATTGCTCTGTAGTGCCCAGTGCCTCCAGGAAGAACATGGAACCACTGTATCTGGGAAGAGTTGGAAGCAGGGTGAGGAAAAGGTGAACAATCTCTGTATGTTCAGTTCCTTCCCATTTCCTGTTTCCAATTGGTTAAAGTTTGACTGGGTGGATATTAACTCCCTACATATCCAGGATGTGATACCTGGCCCCTTTTAGCTGCCAGTGCACATACTCCCTGAGTCCCATGGGGTAGACCTGGCCACAGTCATGAGGAAGGTCACGCTCCCAGAGGGCTGTTGAAGGAAGCAGCTGCATCAGAAGATAAGGCAAGAGTGGCAGGAGGGCTTTACAGTTTTGGAGAGTGTGGGAGCCCTATGGGGCTGCTCCAGCTGAAAAGCAGGCAACTTGTCAAGGCCGGGGAGGCAGGTAAAGCTGGCAGATTTGAGAGGAAGCCATAAACTAGAACACCGTCTTTTGATTTTGTCATTTTGTTTCTTTAAAAATCTCTTTTCCTTTTTAAGATCCTCCGTGATCTGTTGGCGCCCAGCTCTGTCAAGTAAGGAGAATGTTTGTTGATACTACAACTCCCGTCTCTAACCTAAGCACTTGCTGCACGGCCTGTGTTCTTCCTGCTGTGACCAGCAAGCAAATCTCTCTCCATAGATTTCCTCCAGCATGCTGAGTCCAAGGAGAATGTTTTAATTCCCTTGGTTACAAAAATCCCTGTCTTATTAGAATCTACATTAAATACAGACCATATTGCAAAGTGTCAGGGACTTCATGTTTATCACCGTTAAACACCTCCACCACCTACCTGCCCCACTTTACATTCTCCATGCTGAGGGCTACCTATGTGCTCATAAATTTTATGTAAGAGCCCTCTGGGCTCTTTTGCACACTTGAAATGTCTGGATGTAGCCTCTGAAAACTACTTCTTCTCTGAACTAGAGATCGTTGTGAATGTGACATCTATTCTTTCCTTCAGTATTTATTTTCTGGAATCATCAGGCTTGTAAAGGACAATTTATAGTGAACCCATTGTAGTATAATAGTACTAAAAATAAAAATTTTAATAGAAATAAAAGCTACATTCTGGTTTCTTGAAAAGGTTTGGAAGATACAATTTTCAGTTTCATGAGTGGAAATTCATTGATCTTTTCTTGAAGCAAGCATGTTGTCATGTGATAGAACTTTCCAAGACACTTTTGTACTTTCTCTTGTAGGTCTGAATCTTCTGGAGGGGCAGTCTCGGGCCATCACTTGGGAACAGTTTCAGATTGTAGACAATGATGACATTGGTGCTGTCCGGTTAGTCACTGTTGATGGCCTACAGCATGGACGGCTTACACTTAGAGGTGAATGATTTGCCTTCCTAACTGAGAAAAGAACCCAAGAAGTATTTTCTTCAAAAGCTAGTAATATCCTAGCACTCTGGGAGGCTGAGGCTAGTGGATTGCCTAAGCCCAGCAGTTCAAGACCAGCCTGAGCAAGCGTGAGACCCATCCCTAATAAAAATAGAAAAACTAGCTGGCTGTTGGGGTGGGTACCCATAATCTTAGCTACTAGGCTGAGGCAAGAGGATCCTTTGAGGCCAAGAGTTTGAGGTTGCTGTGAGCTATAAACACGATGCCACAGCACTCTATCCAGGTGACAGAGGAAGACTCTGTCTCGTTAAAAAAAAAAAAAAAAAAGCAAATAATATTTAACTGGATATACATAGCATCTCTTGTGCTCCACTTCTAAATAAAATTGTCATGTACAGAAAATCTAGAGATCTTGAAATCATCAGCTTTTGTGTTAAAATACTCAAATCCATGTATAACCATTTATAAACAGTACTGTGGGCTTGGCTCATTATTTAAATCTCAGTTTTGGCTTGGTGCCTGTGGCTCAATCGGCTAAGGCGCCAGCCACGTACACCTCAGGTGGCGGGTTCGAATCCCCAGCCAAGGCCCGCCAAACAACAATGATGGCTGCAACCAAAAAATGGCCGGGCATTGTGGCGGGCGCCTGTGGTCCCAGCTACTTGGGAGGCTGAGGCAGGAGACTCGATAAATCTCAGTTTTGCTTTCTGGATGCCACGGAGGGCTCCTACTAAATATACTCCTTCACTGATTATTTTTCCCTGTTAGAGTACAATATTTCCCTGCTTTAGAGAAATACGTTGAAAAATAGAAAAACTTTTTTTTTTTAATACTTCAATAGTAATGATGCTATTAATAGTAGTTGTCATAGTTTAAAAGAAATGAACTTAGAATTTTAAAGGATGATAGTTAAACAAAGTAATACACTAATAAATAATATTTATACTTTATGATGAAATAATTCATTCCTTTTAATGAGCTCAAAGGATTTAATCCAATTATCTTCATCGTTTGCCTAACTATAAAACCGAAAACTCTCATCATCATTTGTGATTAAGGAACGCTGAAGTCAAAAAGAACATGCTAAGTTCATGGTAATTTCTCCTGCCTAATTCTAGGATAGTGGGATACTGGTTTAAACCTGGGAATTAGGATGGATGGTGTTCAGTTGCATATAAGAGAAACTCAACTACAGTGAATTAAAAATTGGAGTTATTCACTCTGAGAGGCTGAGGTGGTGGATCACCAGAGCTCAGGAGTTTGAGACCAGCCTGAGCAAGAGTGAGACTCTGTCTCTAAAAACAGCTGGGCATTGTAGCTGATGCCCGTACTCCCAGCTACTTGGTAGCCTGTGGCAAGAGGCAGAGCCCAAGAGTTTGAGGTTGCTGTGAGCTATGATGCCACGGCATTCTACCAAAGGTGACAAAGTCAGACTCTGTCTCAAAAAACAAACAAACAAAAAAAATTGGAGTTATTTCCTTCATGTCTTTGAGGCTGGAAGAGATGGAAGGAGCCGTAAAAGAAGTCTTGCCATCTAAGTTTGCTCTATTTAACAAGTTTTCCCAGTAACACCACACAATTTCCACTTATACCTTCTTATCAAACTATGTCACATCCAACCCCTTGGTGCCATGGAGTCTGGGAACCTGAGTATTTTTAAATGGTCATATTGCCAAATAAAACTAGGATTCTGGTAGCGAGGAAGAAGCCTAAAGTGGCTACGGGGCAGGAAAGCATTTAATCATCTATTTTCTTTAAATACAGCCATGTGGTACGAGGAGCATAATGAGGTGCACTTGCTATCAAGAATTATAATAGTCTGCAGGAAATGAAGCAATGATTATTAATACCATAGAAATGAAACAGGGGGTGGTAGACCATGGTTAAATGATATTCCTGGCGCAGAGGAGGTAGGAAATAGTACTAACATTTATCGGTGTTTTTCTTTTGTGCCAGACACTGAGTAAAGCATTCTACATGCTTTATCTCATTTGTCTCCTATCAACTTTATGAAATTAGATACTATACAGGGTGTCTACAAAGTTCATGTGCAATTTAAAATGGTTTTATAAATTGTATAAGAGTTTTATACACATCCTGTATTTGTTACCATTTTACAAAAACATAACCTAAAACGTAGAGAAGTCAATTTAGTGAAGGTTAGAAAGCCAGAAAGTGGGAGGACTGGTATTTGAACTCAGTCTTTTGGTCTTTAAAAACCGGCCATTCTCAAACTTCACCATGCTTTAAATGCTCCTGGAGGGCTTGATAAAACGGTGTTGGGCTCTTCCTCCAGAATTTCTGATGTCTAGGGTGAGGCCTCAGAACTTCCCTTTCTAAAAATTTTTAGATGATGTTGATAGTGCTACTGATTCAAGATCCATCCTCCCAAAACTGTTGCCATGTAAGATGATAAAGAGTGGAAGAATAACTAGCATTTATTATAGTCTTATTAGTGTTTAAGTTTTCTCATTCTTGTTATATAGAACATGAAGTAGGTATCAGTCAGGTATTTGTATCTGTCAGGGTTCTCCAGAGAAACAAAACTAAAAGAATGTATATGCTTCTATAGATATATAAGAGGAGACTTATGATGGGAATTGGCTTATATAATTTTAGAGGCTGAGAAGTTCTATAATATGCTCTTGGAGATCCAGGAGTAATCAGTCCTAGTCTGAAGGCCTGAGAACCAGGGGAGTGGATGATGTGACTCCTAGTCCAAGGCCAAGGCTAAGAAATTGTGGGGGAAAGGTCAGCATGGTGGACTAGGGTTAGGGGGTGGAGGGGCCAGTTGGCTATGAGAGTATAGGTGGTTTAACCTCAAAGTCCAAAGATCCAAGAGCCAGGAGCTCCAGTGTCCAGGGAAATCCCAGCTCCAGAGCAGAGAGAGAATTGATTGGTCTTTCTGTTTTATCCTGACCCTCAACAAATTTATTTAATGATGCTTGCCCACAGTGGTGAGGGCGATCTTTATTTAGTCTACCAATTCAAGTGCTAATCTTTTCTGGAAATGCCCTCTTCACAGGACCACCCAGAAATGTTTTGCCAGTTATTTGGGCATTTCTTAGCCTTACTGAGTTGATAGACATGTTAGAACCACTATTTAAAAACAGATCTGTGGTATCCCAGAACACACTAAACCGGCTATTGTTTTTCCAATGGAGGGAAGTATGGCTGCACCATTTTCTTTAGAATCTGCTCCTATACTGATACTTTCACTATGTATAACAGAGCTGCTGCCTCCATGCTCTCTTGTCCAATCTGTTCTATCTCTACTCTTTCCATCAGGAGGGAAAGGGTTTCTCTTCACTGTGGCTGACCTTCAGGCTGGAGTTGTTCGCTACCATCACGATGACAGTGACTCCACCAAAGACTCTGTGGTCTTCAGGATATTTGATGGTCAGCACAGCATCCATCACAAATTTCCCATCAACATCTTACCCAAAGATGATAGTCCTCCGTTCCTCATCACCAACATCGTGATTGAACTGGAGGAGGGGGAGACCATCGTGGTCCAGGGCTCCATGCTGAGAGCCTCCGATATGGACTCCAGTGATAACTACATCTTCTTTAATATCACAAAACCCCCACAGGCTGGAGAGATCATGAAGAAGCCAGGGCCAGGACTGATAGGTAATCTCTGGGCAGTTGAGTTTATTTGGGTAGAATTGTTTCTTCCATATGAAACTTTCTATGCAGCCTTGGGAGGGGTGTGCCGAAATTGTGTCAGAATTTGTGGACACCAAGTTTCTGTAAATACTATTATTATTCCCATTTCATAGACAGGAAGCTTAAGATTTAGAGAAGTTAATCTATTCAAATTGGTCTGTCTATTTAGAAAGTTCCAGAACTGAGCCTCACCATTGCACTATAAAAAATTAAGTCTGCCAAGCTAGGGGATAGAACAAATAAATCTGAGGAGAGATGTTTGGATTATTTTAGATTATTGATAAGGTGATTTCATGAATAACATTTGTTTTCATTTTGTTAAAATCGTTTTATAACTACTTCTTAAAGTAGGTAGGCCAGGAGTTTGACAAAAAGGAGACCAAGTGAATAGTTAGTATTACTTTTTATATTTCAAATAAGACTATTTTCTGAAAGTATTTTTCTAATGTTAATTTTTCTACATATTAAAATAGGTGTAACAATTCTAGTTTTTCCTTTATTATTTATAAGCTTGGATAAAAACAGTTAATGCAGATTCCTTGGGTGCATATAACATACGAGGCAGAAAATATTTTTGAAGTTCGATCCAATATCATTGTACCCAGACACCTGGTAGACTGATACAAAATATGTGATATTTTGTGGATCCAATAGGGTATCCTGTTTCTGGATTCATTCAGAGAGACCTGTTCAATGGGATCATTTACTATCGTCACTTTGGTGGAGAAATCTTTGAAGATTCTTTTGAATTTGTCCTGTGGGATAGCCATGACCCTCCAAATCTCTCAGTGCCACAGGTAAGAGAGTATTTCTAAAAATTCTCCCAATGTCTTGAGTATAGATATTAATTCTGGGAGATGTAATTAGAAACTACATAAAAATAGATTTCAAGGTTCAAGGTTTGAGAAGCAATGGATTAAACAAAATTAGCAGACTTCTTTATAGCAGGACTACTTTTTGACTAATAAGTCAACTCTTTTTCCAAAGATAGCCCCCTCTTTCACCAATGTATTATATGCCATTTCTGATTTAAATTTTTGCTTGAGACTTTAGTTGACTTGGTAGCTAAAAATGGTAATAACAGGGTTTATTTTTAAATCCTCCATGTGTCTATTCAGCCTGAGTTATGTTTCTGGCTAGAATACCATATCACTTTTAGCAGACTATATGCCTTTTTGAAAGTGAAAATTCCAGGACTTTGTTTTTCCTCTTTAGCTATTACATATTTTATAAATCACGCTTTTTATACGTAAAAATATAGATGCCCGATCCCTCTATAATAAGGGCTAAGGTAATGAAAACTTTAGTGAGATATGTAGGTGGGGAGCACGATGACAGACTAGAGCTATCTCAGCACCTGCTTCTCTCGGTGAGATCGGGCAGCGTGAGCTCTAGCCACCCCGGCAGGATTATCCCACCCAGAAACATAGTTCCAGGGTCACAGTGAGTCAGCAAGGAACTCTAGGAGTCAAGGAGGGGGTCAGGAGCAGTGGAAAACTGGCCTGAAAGGTGCGTGCCTGGGCCATTCCAACACTCAAACACAGAGATAAGGAAATTTCAGGAGAGGAGGAAGTGGGAGGAAAAAGTACGGGAAGGACGTGAACAAGAAGAAAGCGCACGTGAGGAGGAACCAGCAAAAAGTTCTAGCAACATGGAAACCATAACAAGTCAACCTCCCCCAAACGATCACCAGGTAGCCGCCACAGAGGATCCCTCCTATAAAGAATTTT
>CAUYQV010090675.1:0-43580 GCA_963574575.1 Galagoides demidoff | reverse complement strand
CGGGGGGGGGGGCCAATGCCCACCCCCCCCCCCCCCCCCCCCCCCGGCTGGGCGAAGAGTAGTAGGTTTCCCTGGAGGGACGGTCTCAGCCCCAGACCACCTGGGTTTTCTCTTCTGACCTCATCTGTAAAAATGAGATGATAATTCACTGACCCATCAGACGGTGGGTTTAACTGCTGCAGCTCCCAGCAGGTATCGAGCCTTCCCAGGGCCACATGTGGCCCCAAGGCTGCGGATTCCCCTCCTCACTTGTTCCTATTTCTCCGCCCAAGCACTGCCCGCGAAAAGTGGTGGTTATTATACCTATTTTACAGACCTAGAAAAGAGAAATCAACCCAAGATCAAACATCTGAAGACTCAGGCCAGGCTCAGTGGCTCACACCTGTAGTCCTAGCACTCTGGGAGGCCGAGGCAGGTGGATTGCCTGAGCTCACAGGTTTGAGACTAGTCTGAGCTAGAGGGAGACCTCGTCTCTAAAAATAGCCGGGCGTTGTGGCAAGTGCCTGTAGTCCCAGCTATTCGGGAGACTGAGGCAAGAGACTCCCTTGAGCCCAAGAGTTTGAGGTTGCTTGAGCTATGACGCCACAGCACTCTACTAAGGGCAACAAAGTGAGACTGTCTCAAAAAAAAGAAAAAAAATCTGAAGACCCCAATCAGGGGTTTCAATGTCATCTCTCTAATCGCAGAGTCAGGAGTTTTGTTGCTGCTCACCTGTTTACCATTTTGGCACCAGGACTTCATCTGCGACTGATCCAGGCTTATTCATCTTTCCTTCCCTCGTGGTATAGCTGCACAGTAGGGGTTCCTGGACATTAGTAAAATTAATGGGATAAGATGATTTGGTTCCTGTAATTGGGGAATGAAACATGTTTGTTGAGATATAATTTACATACCATAAAATTCACCCATTTAAAGATACAATTGTGTAAGCTTTAACATATTCACAGTGCAGCCATCACTCTAATCTAATTTTCAACATTTTTCTTACCCCATGAAGAAACTGGTACTCGTTAAGCAGTCAATCTCCACTCTCCCATCTGCCCAGCCTCAATATGCTTTCTGTCTCTACTGATTTGTCTTTTTCATGTAAGTGGAATCATACAGTATTAGTCCTTTCACATCCGGATTCATTCACTTACAGTGTTTTCAAGGTTCTTCCATGTTGTAACCTGTATCAGCACTTCATTCCTTTTTGTGGCTGATTGATATTCCATTGTATAGACAGACCAAATTTTGTTTATCCATTCATCAGTAGATGAATATGTCCGTTGCTTCCACTTTTTGGCTACTATGAATAATGCCGCTATGAACATCTGTGTAGAAGTTTTTCTGTGAACATACTTTCTTTCAGGTAGAAATCTAGGAATGGAATTTCAGGGTAGTATATTAACATTTTTGAGGATCAGGGTCAGGTGTGGTGTCTCACACCTGTAATCCCTGCTCTGTGGGAGGCCAAGGCAAGAGGATCACTTGAGCCAGCCTGGGCAACATAAAGAGACCTTGTTTCTACAAAAAAATTAAAAATAAGCTGGGGGTGGTGGTATGTGCCTATGGACCCAGCTAATGGGGAGGCCGAGGCAGGAGGGCTGCTCAATTCCAGGAATTCAAGACTGCAATGAGCTATGATTATGCCACTGCATTGCAGGCCTGGGAAACACAATAAGACTCTGTCTCAAAAAATAAATAAATAAAAATATATACATATATATGGAACGAAATGTTTTCCATAGCATCTGTGCCATTCTGCTCTCCTACCAGTAACATGAGAGTTCCAATTTATTTATTTGTTTGTTTATTTATTTATTGAGGCAGATTCTCAAGCTATCACCCTGAGTAGAGTGCCATGATGTCATAGCTTATAGCAACCTCTAACTCTTGGGCTCAAGCCATCCTCTTGCCTCAGGTTTTCTATTTTCAGTGGAGACAGGGTCTTGCTTTTTATTCAGGCTGGTCTTGAACTTGTGAGCTCAAGCAATCTACTCACCTTGGCCTCCCAGAGTGCTAGGATTATGGGTGTGAGCCAACTCACCTGGCCTCCAATTTTTTTTTTATATTCTCACCAAGACCTGTTTTTTTTTTTTTTAACTTTTCAAAATTATTATTGGGCAGCGCCTTTGGCTCAGTGAGTAAGGCACCAGCCTCATATACCAAGGGTGGCAGGTTTGAACCTGGCCCCAGCCAAGCCAAACTGCAACAAAAAATTAGCCAGGTGGGGGTGATGCCTGTGGCTCAAAGGAGTAAGGCACTGACCCCATATGCCGGAGGTGGTGGGTTCAAACCCAGCCCCAGCCAAAAACTGCAAAAAAACCCAAAATAATTAGCTGGATGTTGTGGCAGGTGCCTGTAGTCCTAGCTACTTGGGAGGTGAAGCAAGAAAATGGCCTAAGCCCAAGAGCTGGGGTTGCTGTGAGCTGTGATGCCATTGTACTCTACCGAGGGCAACAAAGGAAGACTCTATCTCTAAAAAAATAAAAATAAAAAATAAATAAATAAAATTATTATTATAGCCATCTTAGTAGGTGTGAAACGGTACCTCATTGCAGTTTTTATTTGCATTTCACTAATGCCTGACTAATGATATTGGGCATCTTTTTCATGTGCTTATTATGGTTGTTTATATATCTACTCTGGAGAAATGTCTATTCAAATCCTTTCCCCACTTTTTGTTTTTGTTTTTGTGAAACAGAGTCTCACTATGTCACCCTTAGTAGAGCGCTGTGGCATCACAGCTCACAGCAACCTCAAACTCTTGGGCTTAAGCAATTCTCTTGCCTCAGCCTCCCAAGTAATTGGGAATACATGCGCCTGCCACAACGTCCAGCTATTTTTGTTGTTGTTGTTGTCATCGTTGTTTAGCAGGCCCTGGCTGGTTCGAACCCTCCAGCCCCAGTGCATATGACTGGTCCCCTAACGACTGAGCCATGGGCACCGAGCCCCTTTCCCCATTTTTTAATTGGGTTACTTGTCTTTTTATTGTTGAGTCGTAAGAGTTTTTTCATATGTTCTAGGTAATACCCGTTATTGATGATTTGTAAATATTTTCTTCCATTTTGTGGGTTGTCTCCTCACTTTCTTTTTTTTTTTTTTTTTTGAGACGGAGCCTCAAGCTATCCCCCTGGGTAGAGTGCTATGGCATCACAGCTCATAGCAACCTCCAACTCCTGGGCTCAAGCGAGTCTCCTGCCTCCGCCTCCCAAGGAGCTGGGACCACAGGTGCCCGTCACAACGCCCGGCCATTTTTTGGTTGCAGCCATCATTGTTGTTTGGCGGGCCCGGGCTGGGGATTCGAACCCGCCACCTTAGGTGTACATGGCTGGCGCCTTAGCCGATTGAGCCACAGGCGCTGAGCCTAAGTGTTCTTTATATGTTCTGTTGACAAGTCTTTTGTTACATGTGTATCTTACAAATAATTTTCTCCCATTCTAGGCTTTTCTTTTCTTTTCTTTCTTTTTTATTTATTTATTTTTGTTTTGACTCCCTCTGTTGCCCTGGTTAGAGTTCTAGGGCATCATACCTCGCAGCAACCTCAAACTATTTTTTTTTTTTTGAGACAGAGTCTCAAGCTGTCACCCTGGGTAGAGTACCATGGCATCACAGCTCACAGCAACCTCCAACTCCTGGGCTCAAGCTATTCTGCTACCTCCATCTCCCAAGTAACTGGGACTACAGGTGCCCACCACAACGAACGTCCGGCTATTTTTTGGTTACAGCCATCATTGTTGTTTGGCGGGCCCAGGCTTGATTCGAACCCAACAGCTCTGGTATATGTGGCTGGTGCCTTAGCCACTTGAGCCACAGGCACCGAGCCGCAATCTCAAACTATTGATCTCAAGTGGTTCTCTTGCCTCAGCCTTCTGAGTAGCTGAAACTACAGGTGCCCACCACAATGCCCAGCTAGTTTTCCTATTTTTAGTAGAGTGGTATCTCGCTCTTGCTCAGGCTGGTCTTGAACTCCTGAACTCAGGCAATCCACCCACCTCAGCCTCAGGTTACAGGCTTGTCTTGTCATTCTCATAACTGTCTTTAGAGAGGCAATAAACTTTGTTTTTGAGAAAGTCCACTTTATTGATTGTGATCCTTCTAAAAACACCCAATGTGGTGAATATCTGTCTTAGTTCCTGCTGCTATAACAAAATATCTTATACTGACTTATAAAGAACCTAAATTTACTTTCCCACAGTTCTGGCAGATGGGAAGTCCAAAATTGAGGTCCTGGTATATTTGCTGTCTAGTGAGGATAGCTCTATGTTTCCAAAATGGCACTTTCTTGTATCTTCACATAGCAGAGGGGGCAAAAAGGGATGAACAACGTGTACTCACATGGAGAAAAAGACGGCAGGGCCAGGCAGCTCTCTGAAGCCTCTTTTTAAAGGCCATTAATCCCATTCATGGGGGACCCGCATGACTTAATCACTTCTCAAAGGGCCTCACCGCTTCATACTACCACATTTGGTATTAGGTGTCAATATATGAATTTTGGAAGGACACATAACATGCAAATCATAATAACATCTACCATTCCTTCTACTATTAGAAAAATTATCCCAAACCAGTCAGGTATGGTGGCTCTTGCCTGTAATCCTACTAGCATCCTGGGAGGCCAACGTGGGAGGATTGCTTGAGCTCAGGAGTTTAAGACCAGTCTGAACAAGAGGGCAGCCCATCTCTACTAAAAAAGAAAAAAAAAAGCCAAGTATTGTGGTGGGCCCCTGTCGTCTCAGTTACTTGGGAGTCTGATGCAGGAGGATCATTTGAGCCCAGGAGCTGTGAGGTTGCGGTGAGCGAGGCTGATGCCACTGCACTGGGGCTACAGAGTGAGACTCTGTTTCAAAGAGAAAAATTATCCAGGCTGGGGACATGGTGGCTCATGCCTAAGCACTCCAGGATTGCTTTGAGATCTGAATTTCAAGACCAGCATGCAGAGCAAGACCCTGTCTCTACTAAAAATAGAAAAGTTAGCTGGGCATTGTGGCAGGCACCTGTGGTCTCGGCTACTCTCTAAACTGAGGGAGGAGGATTGCTTGAGCCCAGGAGTTTGAAGTTGCTGTGAGATATACCCGAAGCACTCTAGGGCAACAGAGTGACATCCTGTGTCAAAAAAACACAAAAATTATCTAAAACTGGCAGATAGGGCCTACTTGATGGCTCACACTTGTACTCCTAGACCTCTGGGAGGCCCAGGTGGGTGGACTGCTTAAACTCGGGAGTTGGAGACCAGCCTGAGTATGAGTGAGACCCCAGTGTCTAAAAAAACAAAAGTGGAAAATAAAGCAAAAAGATGACCACATGTTCATAAAATTAGTATCTATGAGTCCACAGCGACATTAATAAATCAAAGAGATAAATTATGAATGGCTCCGGGGATTTTTATGGGGCAACTTAGTAGATGATGGGCAGTAAAGGAAAAGAGAACTGGAGGAGGGGGGTTATTCCCGTTTGGAACAAGGGAAGTTCAAGATGCTGGTGGGCATGTCCTCAATGTCAGATCAGCCTCTGGGTAGGAATCAAGAGCTCAGGGATGAGGTCAGCTCCGGGCGGTCCACAGAACCTGCACCAAAATGCACCACAGAAGGGGCACAGCCAGGACACCCCTGAATTTCCATCTAACCACTGCTGTCTCTTTCCTCTTCTTTCTTATCCAGGCTTCTTAACAGAGTGGTCTGTGCTCACTTTTTCCTCATTTCCTAAACTGCCACAATATAGCTTCCACCCCCCAAATCTATTCACACTCTCCTAGCAAAGTTTCTGTGACCTCATGTAGCCAAATCTGGTGGATCTCCTCCGGCTTTATCTTGTTTGACCTCTTGGTGGCTTACGCACAAAGATGCCAACCATTTCCTCCCTCTTAAAAAAACCACTTTTCATCTTGTTCCACGACAATGTGTTTTCTTGGTACTTTTCTTTTTCTTGTGAAAGTTTCCTTCTCAGTGTTCCAGACTATACATGTTCTCCTTGTCCCATTGTCGTAGGCATGTCCCAGGGCTCTCCACCTGACTTCCACGTCGTTTGTCAATTCTAGGCTTACGGTTTTATCAACCACCCAAATTTATGTCTCCAGTTCCTTCAGGCTCCAAATCCAAGTGTCCAGTGGCCTGTTGAATGTCTTCACCCGAGCATTCTTTAACATCTCTGCTTTGTCATGTAAAAAACTGACTTTGTCACCACACTTGAGCCTCCAAAGCTTCTAGCCCTGTGACATCCTCTCACTTTGCAGGAAGAGCCTCCCAGTTGCCCGAACCAGAAACCTGCTAGAAGTTGTCCTCAGCCCCCCCTTTCCACTGTCCCACATCCAGTTAAGCACATCTCCACTGTCACTGTTATCCTGGTTCAGAGCCTCCTCTTTGGGCTTGTTGAGCTGGGAGGTGCAGGGGGGACATTCGGGTGGACATTCAGATCTGGAGTTTGAAGGAGAGAGGCATTAAAGTGTAAAGAGTACAGATCAAGGGTGGAGATGGCAGAGATTATGTCCATTCAAGGGCTAAGCTGGCAGGTGATCCAGCCTGGAACACAGAGAAGGTGCCGTCAGAGGCCAACTGCATCAGGATAATCTTGTGATGGAAGGAGAGGAAAAGAGGCTGTTGAGAAGATGGAAGTGGTTGACATTGCCACCTGTCATGGAAGGGTCAGTTGAGTTGAAGGCTGGAGAAAACCCAGTAAAGTTGGTGACTTGAGGTCACTGGGGACAGTATCAGTTCCCTACTGCTGCTGTAACAAATGCCACAAACTGAGCAGTTAAAAGCCACAAATTTGCTGTCTCTCAGTGTCTGAGTCAAAAGTCCAACATTTTGTAGGTAGAGAGATTCTTTGCTCAGGATCCCACTGGGCTAAAATAAAGATATTGGCTTGGAATATGATTCTCATCTAGGGCTCAGGGTTTTGTCCAAGTTCACCAGTTATTGGCCAAATTCATTTCCTTCTCATGCCTTCTACAAAGCTCCCTTCATCTTCAAGCCAGCAATGCCAGGTGAATCCTTCTCACACTTGGAAACTCTCTGCCTTCCTCTTCAACCTCTCTCTTCTGTGTTTAAGGGCTCAGGTGAGTATGCTGGGCCCACTCAAGTAAACCAGGATAATCTTTTTTAAAGTTAACTGGTTAGTAAGCTTGATTACATCTACAAAATCCCTTTTACCATGTTATGTAATATAATGATGGAAGTAAACACCAGCAGGTGAAAGTCCTGCCTACCATGGACTTTTCCAAGGGAATTTGATGAAATTGTTGAGTGGAAGCCATATTGTCGTGGTTTGGGATACGTGGAATTGAAGAAAAGTGAGCATGGATCACTAGGTCAAAAAGTTTGGATGAGAAAGAAGAAAGACACAGCAGTGGCTTCAGGGAAATGTGGGATTTCCTGGTTGTGTCTCTTCTGGACTACCCAGACCTGACCTCATCCCTGACCTTTTGACTCCTATCCAATGGCTGATTTGACATTGAAGAGATGCCAACTGGCATCTCAAACTTAACTCATTCCAAACAGAAATCTTGGCTGGGCAGAATAGCTCACACCTATAATCCCAGCACTCTGGAAGGCCAAGGCAGAAGGATCCCTTGAGCTCAGGAGTTAGAGACCAGCCTGAGCAAGAGTGAGACCCGATCTCTAAAAACAGAAAAACTAGCTGGGCATCACAGTGGGCAACTGTTGTCCCAGCTACTGGTGAGGTTGAGGCAAAAGGATCACTTGAGCCCAAGAGTTTGAGGTTGGTTTGACGCCATGGCACTCTAGCCTGGAGCAACAGAGTGAGACTCTGTCTCAAAAAACAAAACAATGTGGCGCCTGTAGCTCAGTGGGTAGGACGCTGGCCACATGCACCAGAGCTGGTAGTTTCAAACCCAGCCTGGACCTGCTAAAAGAAAAAATAACCAGGCATTGTGGCATGCACCTGTAGTCCCAGCTACTAGGGAGGCCGAGGCAAGAGAATCTCTTAAGCCCAAGAGTTGGAGGTTGTTGTGAGCTGTCATGCCACAGCATTCTACCAAGGGCAACAAAGTGAGACTCTGTCTCAATTAAAAAAACAAACAGATAAACAGAACTCTTGAGTCCCCTCTCCGGTCTTCTCTTTCCTCACTGAACATCATCCATCCAGTTGCTTCATCGGAACCCTGGGATGTGGTGATGGGTGCCTGTTTCCCAGCTACTCAAGAGGCTGAGGCAGGAAGATCGCTTAAGCCCAGGAGTTTGAGACCAGCCTAGGCAACATAGCAAGACCTTGTCTCAAAGAAAAATCTCAGATCTCATGCTCGATTCACTTATTTAATCCATCTCTCCATCAGTCTATCAGCCAGTTCTCCATGCTCTGCACCCTGGTCCTGGTCTGTACCAGTCATCTGAGACCTAGACTGTTATAAAACCTCACAGGTCCCCATGTTTCCATCTTAGATCCTCACCATCCACTCTCCACTCAGCAACCTATCTCTTTCTTTCTTTCTTTTTGAGACACAGCCTCAAGCTGTCACTGTGGGTAGAGTGCCATGGTGTCACAGCTCACAGCAACCTCCAACTCTTGGGCTCAAGTGATTCTTTTGCCTCAGCCTCCCGAGTAGCTGGGACTACAGGTGCCCATCACAACACCCCACTATTTTTTGGCTGTAGTTGTCATTGTGGTTTGGCAGGCCTGGGCTGGATTCAAACCCACCAGCTCTGGTGTATGTGGCTGGCACCTTAGCCGCTTGAGTTACAGGCCCTGAGCCTCTTTCTTTCTTTTTAAAGTACACCAGAACTAGGCATGGTGGCTCATGCCTGCGATCTCAGCACTTTGGGAGTCTGAGATGGGAGAATCACTTGAGCCCAGGAGTTTGAGACCAGCCTGAGCAATATAAGAAAACCACGATGTCTCTAAAAAAATAGAAAAAAAGGCTCGGCGCCTGTGGCTCAAGTGGCTAAGGCGCCAGCCACATACACCTAAGGTGGTGGGTTCGAATCCAGCCCGGCCCGCCAAACAACAATGATGGCTGCAACCAAAAAAAAAAAAAATAGCCAGGCATTGTGGCGGGTGCCTGTAGTCCCAGCTACTTGGGAGGCTGAGGCAGGAGACTCGCTTGAGCCTAGGAATTGGAGGTTGCTGTGAGCTGTGATCCCACAGCATTCTACCCAGGGGGACAGCTTGAGGCTCTGTCTCACAAAAAAAAAAAAAGAAAAGAAAAAGAAAAAAAAATAAGCTGGGTGTGGTGGTGTGTGCTTTATAGTCCTAGCTACTTAAGAAGCTGAGGCAGGGGCAGTGCCTGTGGCTCAAGGAGTAGGGCGCCAGCCCCATATGCTGGTGGTGGTGGGTTCCAGCCCAGCCCCAGCCAAAAACTGCAAAAAAAAAAAAAAAAAAAAAAATAGGCTGAGGCAGGAGGATCTCTTACACTCAGGAGCTTGAGGCTGAGCGAATTATGACGAGACTGCACTTGAGCCTGGATGACAGCAAGACCTTGTCTCAAAAAAACAAAAAACAAACATATGCACCAGTTCTGCTATATTTCCCTATCTAAACCATGCAAGGGTGTCTCATCATACTTGGAATAAAACCCAGGCTCATTATCACAGCCTGACTTCGCTCCAGCTACCAATAGCAACAGTCAAGCTCACTTTTGCCTGAGTGCTTTTGCACTACTGTTCTCTGCTTGGAACATTCTTTCCCCAGATCTTCCGGAGCCCAGTTCCTTCTTACCTGTCAGGTTTCAGCTTCAATGTCACTTCTTCAGATAGATTTTTTTTTTTTTGGTCACTTGACTTAAAGTATCTCACCTATCACTCTCTAACCCAGTGTTTTCAACCTTTTGTATCTCGTGGCACACTTGAACCTATAGTTAAACTTCTACAGCACACTTAAATTATGCTGATCAAAAGAAAGAGTAAAAACTTGGCACCCATGGCTCAGTGAATAGCATGCCAGCCACATATACTGAAGATAGTGGGTTTGAGCCAGGCCTGGGCCTGTTAAACAACAACAGCTGCAACCAAAAAATAGCTGGGTGTTGTGGTGGGCACCTATAGTCCCAGCTACTCAGGAGGCTAAGGCAAGACAATCGTTTAAGCCCAAGAGTTGCTGTGTGCTGTGATACCATGGCACTCTACGGAGGGTGACAGAGTGAGACTCTGTCTCAAAAAAAAAGAAAGATGAATACATTCAGAAAAGAAATCAGACAATTGCTGCCTCGAAATATTAAGCAATAATAATAATAATGCAAAGAAAGTAACATTCACATTGTCAAATAAGAGCATGTCTATTATAGAATGCTTTGACTCAGGTTCAGTATGGAATCATCAGTTAACTTCATTCGTTTACCTTTGTTCGTTCTTTACAAGGTTTTTGTTTCTAGCCCTTGTCTTAAACCTTGTTATTGTTATTAAATTTTGAGCCTTTTTAATTTTGTGAAGGCAAAAAGTAGAAACCTAATAAACACATGCATATGTAAAAAAAGAAGTTAAAAAAGTATATATAACTTCCTATGCTTGAACTTCTTTTGAAAATAATTTAATTATCTTTAAATTTTTTCACAGCACAAACCATCACCTTCTTTTGTTTGTTTATTTATTTATTTATTTATTTGAGACAGAGTCTCAAGCTGTCGCCCAGGCTAGAGTGTTGTGGTGTCACAGCTCACAGCAACCTCAAACTCTTGGGCTTAAGTGATTCTCTTGCCTCAGCTTCCCAAGTAGCTGGGACTACAGGCATCTGGCACATCTGGCTACCTTTTTGTGCAGTTGGCATTGTTGTTTTAGCTGGCTTGGGTGGGATTCGAACCTTGGTGTATGTGGCCGGGGCCCTACCCACTGAGCTACAGGCACTGCCCCATCTTGTTTTATTTTTATAGCTCTTATTGCTGCCTGGTACTTTGTTATGTATTGATGAATGTTGTTTGTTGTCTGTCCCTTCCCCACTACGACGCCAGCTCCAGGAAGGCAGGGACTTTGTCTAACTCATTCCCTGCCATTCCAGAGACCCTAGAAGAGAGAGCATGGTCAAAGCTGGCACCTGAAATATGAATAAAAGACATCAACAAACAAGTGGTGAGCATAGATTCTGGTGCTGGGCCTGGGGTTGCAAAGACACAGTTGAGAGCCCAGGGATGTTGAAGGCCCAGTGGAGTGGAGATGCAGCCTTGGGTTCACCATGCTCACTCCCACTCAAGACTAGGGGGCCATTCTCGCCCACTAGCATGGGCACGCTGCGGAAGTTTCCAAAGACATCACTTTCTGCACATCGCACGGAGCTCTGCACCTCCACACATTCAGCATGACCACCCTAGAAATTCCCTGTGGGGCACTGACCCTCAACTCCTGTAAATCACGTGTTCCTTTGTAATTGTGCCTGGGCTTCAAATTTTTGTCTAGTCAAATTGACAAACTCTTTCCAAGAACTGGCAAAGACGTGCGTGCCTTCCTGTGCAGTGTGTGTGCGTTTGCACTGAGTCAGGCATCTGCTACCTTGAGGGTAACCTCAGCATTTCCTTCCAGCCCTGCTTTCTCTCAGCCTTCGCCGGCGGAATTTTGAAAGTGTTTTCTGGAGAAAAGATAAGCAATGATTTTGCCATGGGCGGGACAGTGACTACTCTTCTTCCTCACGCTGGCCCTTTATATATCTCTCGACTTCCATGGCGAACTCATCTGGCTCCAGAAGCTGCCACGGACGCAGGCCTCGTGCTCACTTGCCATGGTTTCTCGCACAGGTACAGGTGGTGCTGGTGCTCTGGGGCCTGCTGTGTCTTGTGCATGGTCTTACCTCGCCAGGGAGGAAGAGCCTGGAAGGGGGGTTTCAGCGATGGAGCTGGGGTGGGCAGAGGAGTCAGATCCACGCACCTCACAGCGCTGCTCTCTCTCTAGGACCCACGAAGTCTGCCCTGTTTCTGCTCTGCTGTGTGGGAAGCTGGCTGAGCTCCCACATGTCTCCTATCCGTTCTCTACAACCAAACGAAGAAAAGGGTATAGTCAAGGAATTACAGTTCTTGTCGAAAGAACTTTTGGAAAACTTCGTAAGTGCCCTAGAGATTTCTTTTCCAATTTCTTAAAAATGCCCTCCATTGCCTCCAAGAAGAAGCTCGTCTATCCAGACCCAAAGTTAGGGCTATGGATATACAGGAAGGGACAGGGGACAATTAGACAGGCCAAGATGGCATTTTTTTTTTTGAGACAGTCTCACTATGTTACCCTCGGTAGAGTGCAATGGTGTCACAGCTCACAGCAACCTCGAACTCTTGGGCTTAGGCAATTCTCTTGCCTCAGCCTCCCAAGTAGCTGGGACTACAGGTACCCACCACAATGTCCAGCTAATTTTTGGTTGCAATTGTCATTGTTGTTTAGCAAGCCCAGGCCAGGTTTGAACCTGCTACCCTTGGTGCATGTGGCCAGTACTGTAATCACTGTACTCCAGGTGCTGAGCCTCCAGATGACATTTTTATAAGTGTAAAGATGCACTCACGAAGCCCCCTGTAGCTCAGGGAGTAGGGTGCCGGCCACATACTCTGAAGCTAGAGGGTTTGAGCCTGGCCCGGGCCTGCTAAACAACAATGACAACTGCAACCAAAAAAAAAAATAGCCTGGCGTTGTGGCCTGTAGTCCCAGCTGCTTGGAAGGCTGAGGCAAGAGAACCGCTTAAGCCCGAGTTGGAGGTTGCTGTGAACTGTGATGCTACAGCACTCTACTGAGGGTAAGATGAGACTCTGTCTCAAAAAAAAGAAAAGGGGGGGGGGGACTCATGAAGGGGTCAAATCAAAGGTTAGCCCAAATATGCTCTGATTCCCTCCTCTCTACCCATCCCCAGTACTTAAAAGCAGATTTCAGAAGGTTGTGGAGCCCTGAGCTTGATGAGGCAGTGGAGGCAGGCAGGACAGAGCAGTGGTTATCAGCATGGGCTTCAGAACTGCACCACACCTGGGCTAGGATGCAGGGTCTGCTCCTTAACTTCGGGACAGCTCTATAAACCAGCTGAAAGGGGAACAATGATGGTCATAGCTTCATGGGGTTGTCACACTGATTAGATAATGTAGGAAGCAGGTGGTCACAGAGGAAGCACTAAGCATTAGCTGTTAGGATTTCTAGTTGTATTACAAATCTAATGCTCCCCATTTCTTCTCCTTGTTCTACAAAGGAAGAAAGGGGGCTGCCAACATCCTCCAGTTACACACTACCGTGTTTCATCCCCAATGCCCACCCGCCAAACAACATCAACATCTCAGCCGTTCAGACATATCTCAAGACGATCGGACCATTAATCGATAACACAACTACTACCGGTGAAATCATAGAACATCTTGACAAATTCGCACCTCAAAATGCATCAGAAACAAACATTTCTGTGCCTGAAAATGCCTTTGAAAAAAAACGCTTCATCTTGACTATCTTAAAACAGTTTTCAGAGTGCATGGATCTTGTATGTAAGTCATTTAACTGTGACGCCCAACAGGCCACCTAAGACCTATTCCTTTTGGAATGGCAGGAACTTACGAAGCCTTAAAAAATGACTGACAGTTCCAGGTGAGAACTCCCCTGTGATTCATTAAGTACATCTTTCCAGTGAATAATCCCAATGAACCCTCAGATGGACCATTGTCAGGAGGGTTGAGATTGACATTTAGGAATTAACTTGAAAGTGATTATTATCATTATTAGTCTTGGTATTTATGGAATGTTTTTCTTCTGCAGTCTTAAACCTTACTGTCACCATCTCCTTGTGAGGGCAAGTGCTGGCAACTTTGTTAATTTATTGATATTTATTGTACTGAGTTATTAATGCTCCTTGGAGGAGCCCATGGAATCTATTTAATAAATTATATTGGGTTTTTTTTCTCATCGTCTGTTTTGGATTTTGTGAGGGGGTTGAAATTGGTGAGTAGGGATCCAGGCTGGATGGAGTTGCATTGTGGAGAAGAAAGGTGTGGTCTGGGAGTGGGGATCATTTCCGCCACTGCCATTCCCCTCACTTGGCAGACTTGGTAACAAATAGTGACCCAAAAATCACTGTGCTGAGCATTTTCTTTATGCCAGGTCATGTAAGTGCTGTCACTGTCCTCTTTTTATAGGTGGGGAAACTGAGGCAGAAAGGTATTTAGTTACTTGCTCAAGGCCACACAGGTGTTAAGGGGTAGAACCCAGACTCTAGCTTGCTTGTCATCACTCTTTCCACCCTTTGTCTTTCCCTGGGCAGTGTCTGGGTCTTAGAGGCATCTGGTGACAAGTGTGGCACCGAGCAGGGTCCCTTGCAGGAGTCCCTACCGGATTTTCAGAGCCCTCAGAGATGACTTCATCTTTCCAGGTCCAAAGATTTTGTCATCTGAATAAGGGTTGAGTCCAAAGTTGTTAAAAGGTTCTTAGAAAACACTGGACTAATGGTTCTCAAAGACTGGTCTCCAGACTGGAACCAGCACTTGGCTATGTTTTAGAAATGCAAATCCAGGGCAGCGCCTGTGGCTCAAAAGGGTAGGGTGCCAGCCCCATATGCTGGAGGTGGCAGGTTCAAACCCAGCCCCGGCCAAAAAGAAAAAGAAAAAAAAGAAATGCAAAGCCAGGGCAGTGCCTATGGCTCAATGAGTTAGGGAGCCAGCCCCATATACTGAGGGTGGCAGGTTCAAACCCAGCCCCAGCCAAACTGCAACAAAAACTAGCCAGGCAATGTGGCAGGCGCCTATAGTCCCAGCTACTCGGGAGGCTGAGGCAAGAGAATGACCTCAGCCCAGGAGTTGGAGGTTGTGGTGAGCTGTGTGACACCATGGCACTCTACCAAGGGTGATAAAGTGAGACTCTGTCTCTACAAAAAAAAAAAAAAAAGAAATGAGAATCCTTGCTCCCCCCACTCCACTGGCCTACTGAAGTGGACAGTCTGCGAGCAAAATCAGCAATGTGTGTGTGTGTTTTTTTTTTTTTTTTGAGACAGAGCCTCAAGCTGTCGCCCTGGGTAGAGTACTGTGGCATCACAGCTCACAGCAACCTCCAACTCCTAGGTTCAAGCGAGTGAGTCTCCTGCCTCAGCCTCCCAAGTAGCTGGGACTACAGGCACCCGCCACAATGCCTGGTTATTTTTTTTTTTTTTTGGTTGCAGCCGTCATTGTTGTTTGGCAGGTCTGGGCTGGATTCGAACCCACCACCTCAGGTGTATGTGGCTGGCTCCTTAGCCCGTTGAGTCACAGGTGCTGAGCCAGCAATGTAATGAACCCTCCTGGGACTTGGATAATCTCTTGAGCCTAAGAACCACTGATGTTGAGTGAGCTGAACCTTCATCTTCATCATTTCTTTGAGGAAACTCAGGACCCAAAATTGTGGTTTGCACAAATCCACCTGTAAGGGGGGGTTGCAGTTAGGATTCTGAGACATCAGTCTTAGAATTCTCATTCTTACTCCTGTGGGTCCTTCTACCCCTAGTCCCACACCAGGCTTTTCAGCCTCAAATATTCACATCTCCAATGACATTGTTGTGGTGATCCTCCCCAAAACACCACTGTGGTGGACATCTATCTTTTTTTAACTGTCCTATATCAGAATCCCTTTACTATCATTGAAAAAATTATCCCAGGCTCGGCGCCTATAGCTCAGTGGCTGGGGCACCGGCCACATACAACGGAGCTGGCAGGTTCGAACCCAGCCCAGGCCTGCCAAACAACAATGACAACAACAACAACAACAACAAAAAATAGCTGGGTGTTGTGGTGGGCACCTGTAGTTCCAGCTACTTAGGAGGCTAAGGCAAGAGAATCACTTAAGCCCAAGAGCTTGGCTCAGTGCCTGTGCCTCAAGTGACTAAGGCGCCAGCACATACACCTAAGGTGGCAGGTTCGAATCCAGCCCGGGCCCGCCAAACAACAATGATGGCTGCAACCAAAAAATAGCCGGGTATTGTGGTGGGTGCCTGTGGTCCCAGCTATTTGGGAGGCTGAGGCAGGAAACTCGCTTGAGCCCAGGAGTTGGAGGTTGCTGTGAGCTGTGAAGCCATGTCACTCTACCCAGGGGGATAGCTTGAGGCTCTGTCTCAAAAAAAAAAAAAAAAAGCCCAAGAGCTTGAGGTTGCTGTGAGCTGTGATGCCACAGCCCTCTACCGAGGGCAACATAGACTCTGTTTCAAAAAAAAAAAGAAAAATAAAAATTATCCCAAACTGAGAAACAAGGTAATAGCATGGCCATATGTCTTTATAAAGAATAAATATCAACAAGTCCATCGTGGTAGAAATAAATAGTTCACTAGATAAATAAATGGGGAAGGGGGACAAATGTTCCTTACAGAATTCTAATTAATAAACAATAAATATAAGAGGAGTGAGGGAAATAGAACATCATCATTAGAATATCACAGCAATAACTGTCTCGGGCAAGTTCCACAGAAGAATGCTAAAATTAGTGGGTGAAACTTTAAGGAGAAACAGAAAATCTGCACAGCCTCAAAGCCCCTTCCCTCAAACATTTATGAATCATGGTGGTGGTATTAACATGTGTCCACAAATTCTTTGATATTCCTCCCTCTAAGAGGTGGAGCTTAACTCCCCTCCTCTGGAAGGTAGGCTGGGCTTGGTGATTCCTTTCTAAAGAGCAGAGCGATAAACATTCTGATACAAACATCTTTATTGAAATGTGATCTCTGAGATGTGCATCTGTCAGTTGCAGTCTCTGTTGTTAGGAGTCCCTTTGCTATGGTAAGGTGTTGGGGAGGGGGCTGGTCCCGCTGTCCTGTGATTAGGTCTTTCAGTGAGCCTGTGCCTCTGCCCTGGGACCTTCACCAGTGCATCTCAGTTTTGTTTCATTTGGGGGTTTTCCCTCCACAGGTGAGACCAAATGGCTGCAAAGTATTAGAGCTGCATCCTTCCCTCCCTCTCAGGTTGGTTATGGTCTCTAAAATTGTTTCTCCAAAGGGCCTTGTTAAGAACAACAAGTGACTCATGCCTGTAATCCCAGCACTCTGGGAGGCCTAGGTGGGTGGATCGCTTGAGCTCAGGAGTTCAAGACCAGCCTGGGTGGCACCTGTGGCTCAAAGAGTAGGGTGCTGGTCCCATATGCCAGAGGTGGTGGGTTCAAAACCAGCCCTGGCCAAAAAAAAAATAAAAGACCAGCCTGAGCCAGAGTAAGACACCCCCATCTTTACTAAAAATAGAAAAACTAGCCTGGTGTTGTGGTGGATGCCTATAATCCCAGCTACTCAGGAAGCTGAGGCAAGAGGGTCGCTTGAGCCCAGGAGTTTGGGGTTGCTGTGAGCTATGATGCCACAGCACTCCACCCAGGCTAACAGAGTGAGACTCTGTCTAAAAATTAAAAAAACAAAACAAAACAGGAGGCTCTGGGTATATTTAAGAAAGGCTACTTTTCCCCTGCCCCCATTAGAAATGTGAAGGGATTTTACTGATCTTCATTGTGAAAACCTGGCAGGGATTCCAGAAGAATCCCAGAGCCTGCACCCTGGAGTTTTAACTCTCAAACCTTCACTCATTTGCAAGTCCTCAATTGCACCTTAGGTTTCCTGCCCTGGGCTTCTGCTCCTGAGCTGCTTTTCAGGTAAGTTGTGATTCTCTGTATCCCCCCCCCATCTGTTTCTCCAATTTTGGGGTCAGCGGATTGCCCTACGACCTCAGTTCTCTGGCAGACCTAAAATGAGTTGATTTTCCATTTGCTCAGATTTTTTTTTCTTTTCTTATTGTATGGATGAGATAATCTCCAGGCTTTTTTACATGTTGAATGGGAACCTGAAAGTCTAATAGAATTTTTTAAATTTCCTGTAGTTTTAATTACATGGGAAGTAGTATCATTGTGGCAAAGAGCTTGGGAGACCTGGATTGTTATGCTAGCTGCCCCTCCCCTCCTGACAGCTTTAGCTAAAGCCTTGCTGTGGTGGTGAGCAGCAGCCTCCATACTGGGAGCTTATCAGAAAAACAGCATCTCAGGCCCTGCCCCAGGCCTACTGAATTAGAATCCACATTTGAAAAGCTCTGGCCTGAAGTTATAGCCAAGGTTGGAGCACTAGTTTCTTATCTCAGTTTCCAAAGTGTGCACTGAGGCTCCCAGGCCACCCTGGCAAACGGACAGGGGCACTCTGGGATATTTTAAATTTCAAGGGAAAATACCTGTACAACGTGGTGAGCTACTAGCTCAAGGTGGTTCCCTTTCAACATTGAATTACTACATTCCTTTTGATGAAGTCACATGCCTTGTGAGAAACTAGAATTTCAGGGGAATAAAACATCAGTACTGTGGGAAAAGCAAATGTGAAGGGATTTACAGATCTGCATCAGTAAAAATATAAGGTGGCGGTGTCCTATCTGGTTCCAGAATCTGGGAAGCTGCGCAGGGCCCAGCAGGGGCTAAGTTTTTGGGATATCAATACTTACTAATTTGTTTGAATCTGGCTATATAAGACACAGACCTGGTAGAGTTTTCTTTTGGCCTAAGAATGCTGATGCAGTAAGAGCTCCATGAGCTGAGAAAGTCTGGAAGCCCCTGGTTTAACATTTGGTTCACTGCTTCTCTCTCATTTGATTTTTGAGTGCACTAAATGAGATAAAGTTCTAAGTCCCTTTCCAGTGACTCTTAGTTCATTTTACTACTTTTCCTGTTGAACTTCATCTGTGTTCTTTAAAGACATATACAAAGCCATCATCCAAGGTCAACAAACCTACAGGATACACTGACAACGCCGTAATCAATTTCCTGCCATATTGTGCTTCTGCTATATCACTCTCTACTGTTTACAAACCACTTCTTGTACATACTCTCCTTGGATTTTCACAACCTTATGAGGAACGTCAAGAAAGGTGTTGTGTAAGTTCATTTTGAGAAAGAAAAACCAAACCTGGAATTTCAGAGAGGTTACCTAATTGCACAAGGTCACACAGCAGAGTCTCGCTACTCCAAGACTAATGCCCCTTATTTCCTTTACTGAGGAACAAGGAATGTATCTGAGAGCTGGGTGGGGTAGGAAGTTTTAATCTAAATTCTGATGCTGGCTGGAGAGCCAGCTTCCTGTGGGAGCCCGAAGCCTCTCACTATAACCACTGAGGTCAGCTAACAGCTGGCCTGAGGATCACACTTCTGACCTTATGTAATGATTAGAGCCCAGTGAACTCCAGCAATTTGCAGGTCCTAGGGTAGCAGCAGACATCAGCCCAGCCTGATGGGATGACTCCATTTGGCACTGAGCCACTGCTACGACAAAAGACTCTATCTCGCTTTCAGGGGTTGGGGCTTCTGCTCCAAGCTGGCACTGTCTACGTAAAACCAGTTAACTATGCTGGGAGGCTTGAGGAAAGGGATCTTTTATTCTGCTTTATTTATTTCCTTTTCATGTGATTTAATGAACCTTACACACACAGAGCAATTTTGGAGGGTCTGAGTAGATTGGGGGTTGGTAACGGACTCTGGTCCCTGTGACAGGACTGTTTATGGCTGTAAAAAACTGTGACAGTTCATAGAAGCAACTGAGGCCTACACACAGGGCCTTAGAGACAAGGAAATCTACCTCAGAGCTGAACCCACCATTGCCTCTGGATCCCTCACTTGGTCTTTGTCCAGATCAGGGGTGACCAGAAATGATGACCATCTGTCCACTGCTCCTTAGCCTCCAGCCAGGGCTGAGCAGGCCTGGCTGGGCCACCACTGTTGCCCATCCCCATTTTAGTCCACGGGGCACTATGTCCTGCTTTGGTCCTTTTCCTACTTCTCAGATTTAATCCTTGCTTAAGGAGGCGGTACAGAATCCCTTCTTCTTTTTAGCAGTAACAAAATCTAACATTTACTGAGAAATCTCTAGGAGCAAACAGTGTGTGCTATGTGCTTTTAGATATAGCATCATAATCCTCCCCAAAGCCCTGCCTTGTTAATAGTTTGCTGAGACTGCCCAACTGGAATGCCACCACCTGGGTGGCTTACACAGCAGAAATGTATTGTCTGGCAGTTCTGGAGGCTGGAAGTCTGAGATGGAAGGGCAGGGCAGGGCTGTGCTACCTCTGCCGTATGAGGGAAGGACCTGTCCCAGGCCTCTCTCCCAGCTTCTGGGAGTTGCCTGACTTGTAGTCCTCTCCCTCCCATCTTCACGTGGCATGTGCCTTGTCTTCAGATTTCTCTTAGCCATAAGAACTCAGCCTATTCCAGCATAACCTCATCATATTACATTTGCAATGATGCTACCTCCAAAAAGGTCACATTTTATAGTACTAAGGGTTAGGTCTTCAACATGTGAATTTTGTTAACCAGGGAACACCCCCTCCCACTAACACAGAACCAGAGAAGTTAAATAACCTGCCTGTAGTCACAACACCAGCCAGTGACCAGGCTAGGATTAAAACCAGGGATGTGTGATTCCAGCGGCTCATTACTGGTTTTCTAACTTTGACCTCAAGATCACCTGCAGCTCTTTTTTAATACAGCCTGCCGAACCCCTACTCCGAGTCTCTGGTGCAGGTTTCCTGGGTGGGGCTGAAGCATTTATATTTCTGACAATTCCAGGTACTCCTGCTACGGCTGCTGTGGTTCAACACCACACTTTGAAAACTACTTTCCTGGTGGTTCTCAGACTTTAGTGAGCATAGAAAATAGCCCAGAACTTCTGTTTTGTTTCATTTGTTTATTTGAGCAGATCCTGTGGCCCATTCCAGGAATTTTTTTTTTGAGACATTGTCTCACTATGTCACCCTCGGTAGAGTGCTATACAGTCACAGCTCACAGAAACCTCAAACTTTTGGGCTTAAGTGATTCTCCTTCCTCAGCCTCCCAAGTAGCTGGGACTACAGGTACCCACCACAATGCCCAGTTATTTTTTTTGTTGCAGTTGTCATTGTTGTTCAGCAGGCCCAGCCTGCATTGGAACCACCAGCCTGAGTGCATGTGGCCAGAGCCCCACCCACTGAGCTGTGGGCAACCAATGCCATTCCGGGAAGTTTTGATTTGATAAATCTGAATGGGACCAAGAAATCTGCATTGTAGACAAGCAAATCAGATGATTCAGAGTCAGATGATTGTGGCCACACTTTAGGAAAGAATGTGGTTCCTGCTTCCCCAAAGGTCCCCACAATCCTGAGCCCTGACTGCACATTGGAACCACCTGGGGAACTTTCAGAAGTTTGAAACTGAACCAATGTTCAGTTTTTAATCTAGGTAGTATGGGAGA
The DNA here is from genome assembly GCA_963574575.1 of Galagoides demidoff. Taxonomy (NCBI): domain Eukaryota; kingdom Metazoa; phylum Chordata; class Mammalia; order Primates; family Galagidae; genus Galagoides; species Galagoides demidoff. The sequence continues at coordinate 22,523 of CAUYQV010090675.1, read as the reverse complement.
TGGCCTGAGCCATTGGGTTTTTCAAAATATCTCTTCTAGGTTACTCTAACATATGGGCAAGTATGAAATATGCCACTGCCCCATGCATGGTAAGGAGCTGCTGGAGGCTGATTACTCTGTGTGAGGCTCTGGAGCCCTAGTTAACTTAGCCTGGGACCCCAGGGTCTCTAGTTCTTTGCAAACAATCAGAAAAGATCCTCCTCATTACTAAGATGTTTTCCAACCTAAAAGCCTGTATCTTTTCTCAGAGAACTCACTGAAACCAGCACACAATCATTCATTCACTCACTCATTAATTCCTTAGCTCATTAATTCATTCACAAGTGGCACCACGGTGCTCTGATTAGCTGTGGGAGCAGGAGCAGGATGCATGACTGGAGTGCGACTTCATGCACATTATTTATGAGGTGTCTTGCTTTCTTTATTTGACAACCAGACCTCCTAGGCTTGTTGTGAGGAATAAGTGAGTCACTGCAAGTGGAAACCTTATAATGATCTCCAAATGCGTGTGCTTTAGACTTGATCATTGATCAAAGAGGTCTCCAGCAGCTACCAGGTGCCAGGCACTGGCATAAAACAGATTAAAACCCAAAGTCCCTCATCTCACTGAGCTGACAATCCAGGAGGAAAAAGTTAAAATGTATAACATGAAGTTAATAAGTTATTACATTGCTCAGAATCCCCAAAATGCCCAGAGGCAAAGCGAGGGGGCTTGAAATCAAATCCTGCGGCCCCCTCTCCCCACAATGCGCCGAGGGGTGTCGGTATGGATAGTGGTGAGGGAAGCGCTGATTAAGACTGGAGTCCACCAATTCACTGCCCTCCCGCCCGCAGCTTTCTTGCGGTTGGGTTTAACCTTCCAGGAGGTTCTCTCTCTCGTCCTCCCTCTCTTCCTCCTCCTCCCAGTCCTTCCTTCCTTTCCTTCTCTCCCTCCCTCCTTCTCTTCCCTCCTTCCCTCCCTCCTTCCTTCCTATTGCCTCCCTGCAGCTGCTCCCCGGGAAATTTCCCTCTGTCGCTAGACTGGCTTCTTCTCCCCCAGAGTAATGGTTATGCGAGCGCCAGGCGCAGAGGCCCCCACAAACCTGGCAGGAGGATGACAGGAGTGCCAGGGAGTATCCAATGAATGTAAGGATAGGACGATAGGGTCGCATCCGTCCCTCTCTGCGGGGCTCATGTGGCTCCCCGGAATCTCCCAGCCCGTGCTGTCCTTTGACTTCCTGCAAGACCTCGATGGCCTGGGCCAGCGGGGCTCCAACCCCCATTTCCCGCAGCGTCCTGATGGGCAGCTCCTGGGTCACTAGCTGGGGCGAGGGACCGCCCTCCCTGTCCCAGCAAGAGCAGGGTCACCAAGGTCTAGCCCACGGCAGGTGTCGCTGTGGTCGGGGGAGTGGGAAGGGAGGGGAGCCCGCAGGCTGGGCCCCACCCGATTTGACTGCGGGGACAGGGACACAGAGGCGAGAAACCAAGTCTTCTGTAACTGCAGTTCCCAAGCGGACTGCATGTCATTCCCCAAGATAAAAAATTGTTCCCGGGAGCCGCTTACCGAGTGGCTGGAACAAACTTCCAGGTCCAGTGGTCTTCCTCCAGTCCCGACGCCACTTCTGCCTGGATCTACCTGGGTGATTTTTAAAGGCAGCCCGATCCCCACGCCCACCCCAGAGTTTCTGATGTGGAACTAAAGGGACGGGACCCAGGAGTCTGCAGCTCTAGCGCACTCCTGGATTGTCACAATTGAAGCCCCTGCTTTGAAAACCTCTAAATAAGATAATAAGATTAAATCAATTTCCTGGAGATTTCCTAGAAGGAGGTGCACTATTTCAAAAGATGTTCCACTTTTGTCACTTTACCTCCAAAGGACAGAACTAGTGGCCGTTTTTTACCACTGACACGGCTGCATTTGGGATCGGATCACTGCAATAAACCCTCCCTGACGACGTACACTGTCTCCTTTGTTCCTCGCAAAATTTGATGGCAACGATCTATCCATTTCTGCGCTGGGAAACTGGTGCAGGCACTTGCCCAGAGTCACTCAGGACCGACTGTCTGACTCCACAAATTTTGTCACACACACAGACACACACACGCTCAGTTTGTATGTATGTGAGCAGATAAGGGAACTGTGGGCAATTGGTCTATCAGTCTGACCCCTGACATGATGAAATGCAGGTTTGCAGACTTCTGATGGTGCTGGACGCAGATAAGGTACAAGAGGTATGACCAGGAGGTCACTGGCAACTCAGCGGGGGTTTCGAGTCATCAGGCCAGGCGCGCGCTGCCTCCGTCGCCCCCTAGAGTCTGTTCTCCGTACAGCAGCCCAACTGGGCCTTACAGAAATGTCCCTTAAACCTTTCTTTCTTTCTTTCTTTTTTTAAATTAAATCATAGCTATGTACAATAATGCATTTATGGGGTACAATGTGCTGGTTTTACATACGATTTGAAATACTTAACAAACTGGTTAACATAGCCTTCACAACACTTTGTTGATTATTATGTTAAAACATTTATACTCTACACTCAGTAGATTTGACATGTACCTTTATAAAATGCACCATAGGTGTGGTCCCTTAAACCTTTCCATGGCTTAGATTAAAATCTGAAGACTTCACTGTGGCCCTCAAGGCTCTGTTGGGCATAAGCCAGGGTGCTGCTCACTGCTCACTCCTCAACTCCTACCATTCCTCACTGTTTCCTACTTTCTTTATTTAACCTCTTGTTTTTTAGGCTAAGGTCTTTCCAGGAGTTGTTTTCTCCCTTTATAACCCTCATACCCCCTCTTACCCCCACATCTTGGTAGCACCGGCTCACTCATTCAGGTCTCTGCTCAAGTATTATATCCCCAGAATCTTCTCTAACCACACTACCCAAGAAAGTCACTCCCTCCCCCTCAATTTCCACCACCTGACTTTGCTTTTATTATTATTATTCATGACACTCATCAGTTATCCAAAAATATTTTATCATCTATCCCTTTAAAGCTCCTTTCTCTGATAATTTTTTTTGCTCACATTTAGGTAATAAAAAGCCCTAAAATAATCACTTCTTCTTTTTTTTTTTTTTTTCTTGAGACAGAGCCTCAAGCTATCCCCCTGAGTAGAGTGCCATGGCATCACAGCTCATAGCAACCTCCAACTCCTGGGCTCTAGTGAGTCTCCTGCCTCTGCCTGTCAAGTAGCTGGGACCACAGGAATGGCTTAATTTTTTAAAAAATAAAAGCTATATATGTATTGTATTTAAGATTCAAAGAATAAAAAAAAATTTAAAAATCTTCTAGACTAAGCCATCAAGTGCCAACTCATAAATAGCAGGTTTGAGACCCAAGGCTGAGCTGCCACTGAGCGTGGAAAAACACCAGCTACATACTGTCCGAGGGTGATAATATTATGACTCTCACACCAACCCCTGGAACAATACTGTTGGAAAATTATTTCTTCTTTGATCCAGGTCTTTCTTTGTAGTGTCAGCTACCACTGGGATTTGAAATGCAGGAAAATACTACATCAGTGTATAAAGAATATGTTTGTTAATTAAATATTACTGCAGTCTCAAGTATAAGAAAGATGAGTAAATTTACAAGTATCTAAAAACAGAGTAACAAAAGCAATTGCCAAAGAAACATTACTTGCAATATCTTTAATAAACATTTCTGAAACATACGTTAGATAGTTAATATTTTCCTTATGTATCAAAAGTACGAAAACATGAGAATGGTATACCCCAAAATAACACTGGTTGCCTACAGGGAGGAAGGAAGGGATCCTCTCATGTGTAGATGTGGACTGAGAATAAATAGGTGATGAACCAGGAGACAGTGTTGAAGGCAGCTGAGCCACCTTCTCAGGTAACTTACTCATGACTTCTGAACTCCTCGACTCTTATTTCTTTTCTTTTTTATTTCTGTTTCCCTTTTTCTTTCTTCCTTCTTTCCTTCCTTCCTTCCCTCCTTCCTTTCTTCAGTAAAACTGATGTTAGAGTAATTTTTTAAAATTTTGCTTAACAGCTATATTTTGTTACATCTCTTAAACTACCAACTATAGGAACAACGTATTAGGATTAACATCTGGATCACCTATTGCATTAAAAACTCCACATTGGCTCGGCGCCTATGGCTCAATCGGCTAAGGCACCAGCCACCTACACCTAAGGTGGCGGGTTCGAATCCCCAGCCCGGGCCCGCCAAACAACAATGATGGCTGCAACCAAAAAATGGCCAGGCCACGTTGTGGCGGGCGCCTGTGGTTCCAGCTATTTGGGAGGCGGAGGCAGGAGACTTGCTTGAGCCCAGGAGTTGGAGGTTGCTATGAGCTGTGATGCCATGGCACTCTACCCTGGGGGATAGCTTGAGGCTCCGTCTCAAAAAAAAAAAAAAAAAAAAAAACCAAAACTCCACATCATTGCAGTAGGAATGTTTCAGTTTTCTTCTGCTGAGTAACAAATTATCACAGACTAGGGGCTTAAAACAATACTCGTTTACTATTTCACAATTCTGTAGGTCAGAAGTCCCCATCAGACTCAACTGGGTTCTTTCTGTGGGTCTCATAGGACTAAAATTAAAGACTCAGCCATGGTGTGCTCTTATCTGTAGTGTATAGTCCTCTTCCAAGCTCATTCAGGTTGGAAGAATTCAACCTTTGGGGGTTATTGGATTGGGGTCCTGGCTTTGTCTCAGAATGTCAATTGGGGGCTTTTCTCAGCTCCTAATTCCTGCTTGCCATTCTCTACCATGGGATTCTCTCTAAAACATGGTAGTGTGCTTCATTAAGACCAGCTGGAGTATTTGCTATACCTTAAAATATCTTTGCCTTCTTTCATCTGGTAAATCTTTCAAAGGGCTCATTTGATTTTCTCAGAACTACCAAAGAGAATCTCCATTTTGATTAGTTCAAAGTCATCAGATTAGGGACCTTAATTAATCTGAAAAATTCCTTTTGCCATTACTATGAAGTGGCATCCCATAAAATTCACAGGCTTTTCTTGTAGTTGAAGGGAGGGGTTTATGTAAGGCTTGCACATTTGAGGGCATAAATATTGGGATCATCTCAGGATTCTGGTTTTCATAGTTCATCCTCTGTCCCTAATGTTTTATTCTCCTCTCAAATGCAAAATACATTCACCCATTCTTAAGGCCAAGCATATTACCCCATGAAATCATTAATTCAACAGCTTAAATCTCCATCTAAATCATTTAACTCTGGTGGAAATGGGGTCCCTAAGTACAGTCATTTAAGAAGTCTGAAATATCACTCCTGGGGTACAATTCCTCTTCATTGATGCCTGTTTGTTGTGTAACATTTGCACCTGACAATGGATTGCTGCTGCTTTGTGGATAAAACCTCATCCAGTTTCCAATGGTAAACTCAAGCTCAAATTTAAAATTTACTCGATGACCTAAAGATAGTCAGTTAGTCTCTTCCGGAATCCAGTAGCAAGCCTAGGAGTTGTTTCTAAAGGGGAGAATAGTTATACACAAAGGATGACATGGATTTGTTCCCAAATCCTAGAGCTAAGTCCTGAAAGGTTCTAAACATGCTTGTAAGAGGCTTTATACACACACACCCTAAACACTTTGAGTATCCTGGTCACTGATATCTAGTCATAAGGCCTAAATGGTGGAGCTATTTGTACTTCAGTCTGCACTTACTCTTCACTCAAAATTGCCAGCCAAGATTTAAAGAAAAAACAAAGATGACCTTGATAATAGAAGAACATAGGGTACCTGTGTTTGCTTTATGTCCACAAGCAATGATGAAATGCTTTCATAGATGAGACAAAGAAACCTTGAATCACTAAGTTTGTCTTTTATTCTCAGTGGAAATAGAGACTCATGAGTTGAGACAACTTAAATTGCAGAGAAACAAAGTCTAAAAATGGAAATCTGTCCAGTTATTTAGCAAATAGTTATAGGCAGCATCCTCAATATGATGTATGTTATCTCTACTACAAAAAAATCTACCAAGCGTTATGTGTCTTTTAGGGGTAGTAGTGCCAGAGACAGCAACTTGTAGTTCACCTTTGGAAGAGTATCTTGATATGTTACAGACCATTGGATCCTCAGAAATTTTACTGAGCTGGCAAGGCCTTGAATTTTTATAGGGCATATCATTTATTCTTTGGTTTAAATATCCCCTATTAAGGCATTTAAAGAACTTACTACTTCCTGCCCATCAGACCAATAAACATTATTAGTGTGGTGTACCAATGTGATGCTTTATGGAGTTTAAAACAATCAAGGTCTTTGCTGACTGATTTTGGCAGAGAACAAGAGAACTGGCATAGCCATGAGGCAAGACTGGGAAGGTGAACTGCAAAAGCAAAGTGCTTCTGGTGGTTCTTGTAGATTACATAAAAAGCATTGGTCAGGTCAACAGCTGCACACCAGGGACTAGTGGCTCTCTTGATTTGCTCTAGTGAATTTACTATACCTAGAAAAGTAGCTGCAATGGGAGTCTTATTAGCTACCTGATTAGTTTTGTAATAATCCACATATACTTTCTGAGATCCATCAGCTGGTTTCACGGGCCAAAGAGGTGACTTAAACGAAGAACATGATAAATGTCACCACCCATATGTTGTTTGAGACATGGATACCACCAATCTCTGAAATTTCCCCAAGGCATATGGTATTGTTCTTGTTTTACTGTATTGAGAAAGAAGGAGATTACCAGGGGCTTTCCTTCAACTTTTTCTATTATAGTAGCCTTTTTATTTACAGGTCAGAAAGCCAATATGGGAATTGTTTTCAGTGTCTAACTAGGTCTATTCCAATTAGATGTTCAGAAACTGGAAAATACTACAAACTAGATTTGTACACCCACTGAACATATTATATAATAATTTGAAGTGCAGTCCAGATTCCTTCTTGTCTAGTAAAGCCCTCACCTAGACCAGTGGCCCTCAGTGGCATTTGGGATCTCTATAAATTAGTCTAATTTCAGAGATACGTCTATTAGTCCCTGAAAAGTCCAATCATTCTAGTCATGGGTTCAAATGGGGAAAGCTGGGTGAAAGATTGTGGCTCTCCTGTGAATGTCCTTTCTCAAGAGAAGGTGACCTATCCTTTGATCAAGGGGTGCTGAGTTTATGAACTAGCTTAGGTCTGGAAAGCAGATGAGATATGATGACTCCCCACTGTGGTAACTCAAATCAAGTCTGTGGTCACTAGATCTGAAGCTTTTCCTATTACATAGATCAAGGAACACCTCGGCAGGCTATCTAATTTATTCCTACATACCCTTACTAGCTGTTGAACTCATGGGTTCTTGTCTTCTTTGATCAAAGAGAGAAAGCAAGAGACAGTTTTAAAGCAGCAAGCAGCCAAGTTAAAGCAAAAGTTCACTCTTATCACGGTTTAGAGCAGGCACATGTCTGAGCAGACTATGGCCCTGGAGTTTCTGTGTCATGTCAGTAAGTGATAGTACACTTCAAAAGGGATAGGAGCAGGTACCCATCCTAGCAGACAGTGGCACTGGGATCTCTGTGTCGTCCCTTCTTCTCTTACCTGGTTTTTCCTCCTTCTTTATTTGTCTTTTTCCCTTGACCAATGGGGATGTTGTCCCCTCCCTTCTCTCAGGAGGGGGTGTTTTTCACCTTATATGATGATATGTGGTGTGTCCAAAGCCCCCTGGGGAGGACTTGCAAACTGTAATGTATAAAGTGCCCTGTGTTGTTTCTGTTACGTTTCTTCTGACAGCTGTGGCCACCCTTATCTTGTTTTTGTAACAGTATGTTCTCTTACTCAGCATCCTATTTATTTACACTTTGTTTTCATATTTCTTCTATTTGTGTCTTACTTTCTTTACCATAACACGCCATGACGTTTTTGGTTACCCTTATCTTGCAATGTATTTTCTTATTCAGCATCCCATTTGTTTACACAGCCTGTTTTGTACTTCCTCTGCTCATATCATACATTCCTATGTATGCTAACACATACTGTGATCAATTAGCTATCATCGAGATCCTTGCAGGTCAGAACTTTTTGAAACCACTTCCTCCTCTATCCCCCTATGGTGAATGCCTTGTGTTCGGCCATTAAGTGATGCCACTGGATCTGGGCCACTCTGGGATCCCATCATTGTCACTGCATCAAGAAACCAGACTTGATGGTATCACCTCCCATCATGCCACCTCCTTTTCCAAAGAAGAATGCCTCCTTTTCAAGGATGCTTGCACTCTCCTCAACTCATTTCTTTCTCCATGCCTTAGTGAACTGAGTAAACTCTGCATCCTCTCTATGGATAAAGAAGGAAAGGGTAGGGACTAATTCTTCATGTGATAATTTACTTAAACACCATTTCTCTGATCCTTTGAATACTTTCAGTTACGTTATGTCAGGGCAGTTCTGGTATCTCAACCTCATTAAATGTAGGCAAGACTTGAGTTGAAGTTTTAGTCGACAAATCCAATGAACTGTTAGAGCAAATTTTAGTAGCATGAGCTAACTTATTAAATTTAAAATCACCAATAAGTATACCCATATCAATACATTCAGCCCTATCTAGTGTTTTTTAAAATTATTCTCAGAACCCATTCACACACATAGTCCCTAGGTTTCTGCCAAAATAAAGTAGAAAAATTTTGCAATTACTTTGAAGAGGAACCTGTACTTATCTTCCTGATGCAATCAAGGACTATAATGTCAGTGAAGACTTTGTTGTACTAAAGATTAGAAGGAGCAGATCTTGATAAGAATAGGTATCTCCTTGCCAGGGAATTGCTTCAGGGAAAACTATTGCAGGTTATTAAGCATGGAAATGATAGCCTACTCAAAGGAGAGGAAGCTGAGAGATCATGGCTATCACTTCATAACATCAGAGCTGCAAAAGTCAGGAATGACTAAAATTATTTTAATATTGAATCAATAACTTGTTGGAAAGGCTCAAGGTTTCAAGATCCAGGCAGGGTGTCCCCATTTTGTTGTTACTTGTTTTGGCTTATTCTCTGGTGTGAAGTCTTCCCTTGAATGTAAAACATATTTATCCATAATGTCAGTCTTGCTTCCCAAAAGACAAATTTTGGGGACATTCCATTGTTAACACATAGTTAAAGCCCTACTGTTTTTTAATTTTCTTCTTCCTATCCACCTCTCTTCCCACCAAAACAAAACAAGGAAAACAAGATTCCTGTTTGTTGGTAAAGATGCTAAAATTACCTAAACAATAAAAGAGAGAAAACAGTGGTGCAGTGGGGAGAGGGAAAATAAGATTTATTCAGAGCTAGGTCTGGGGCGGCTCCTGTGGCTCAAGGAGTAGGGCGCTGGCCCCATATACTAGAGATGGGGGGTTCAAACCTGGCCCCAGCCAAAAAACTGCAAAAAAAAAAAAAAAAGAGAGAGAGAGCTAGGTCTGAAGAAAGCGTATGAAAATTAAGTGAGAGAAGTTCTGTAGTTTTCACAGGATGCAAGAAATTACAAAGAAGAAGTTTAAAACAGTCAATTTGGGTTATGAATTGGGTCTATTATTTTCCTCAGGCATCTGGAGTTAAGTAATGAAATCCCTTTTAGTTGTGTATGGCTGCTTAAGAGTGTTTCTTTAAATGAGAGTCTGGGTTTATATTAAATGATATGAGATTTTTTAGCATCACAACTTTCTTTTGTATGTTGGTAGGATTCAGGTCCTCTCTGGCTGTTGGTTTCTTCAGTTCCCCAGAAGCTGTTGGCAGGAGGCTTCGCTCAATTCCTTGCCATACCGGCCCCACCTCGAGGCATTTCACATTGTGGCACTATTGTCATCAAAGTGAAAGAGCAAGAGGGCAAGAGACACAGCACTGGCAAGCCTAAGCATGAATGTTACGTACTTTTGCTTTTGCCATATCTTATCTACTATAAACAAGAAACACTCCAGGAGGTTTAGCCCATACTATGGAAGGACCCAAGTGCCAGGAGTTGGGGATCACTGAAGGTCATCTTAAAAATGTGCCTACATGGTGGGTACGGAGAAGGGGCACAGGGGGAGATCATTGAAGGGTGGGAAGCAGGAGTCCAGGGAATTCCAGTTGTTAATGCTGTTCTTTGTTAGGTATACAGGTAATCAGTAACTACTGCTGCTGATTATGGGTAACAGTAAGCTGACAGAGTAAGGGAAATATAAATACTCATCACTAGAATTTATGTGAATTATTTCCATTTATGCCTACTAATTATGAAATCAAAAAATGAGAATTATTATAATTCATATGTGAAAAATATTTTCATTGTGTTACTTTATTGCAACCATATATTTTATGGATGTGGATGTTAATAATGAGTCTGTAAGTATAATGGACAGGTTCCGCTTCACTAATTTGACATACAACATGAAGCTGTCTCTCTCTCTCTCTCTCTTTTTTTTTTTTTGCAGATTTTGGCTGGGGCTGGGCTTGAACCCACCACCTTTGGTATATGGGGTCAGTGCCCTACTCCTTTGAGCCACAGGTGCTGCCCAGCTATGTCTCTTTTAACATTCAAAAATTTCTCTCCTCTCTTGGAGTTAATCACAATGCCCAACAACTTATCCAAATAAATAAACTGATTGAATAATTTCAGAGAGTTTACCCTGAAACCCTGATTTCCATTTGTTCATAAAAAGAATTCAGAAATTTGGATTAGTTTCTTATGACTTCTGTCTTTCTTTATGCTCAGAAAACCTCCCCCATGCTTAGTCTACAAAAATATTTTTCTATATTTTCTCCTAACATATTTGTAGCATTATTTTAAACATGTAGCTTTTTTTTTTTTTTTGAGATGGAGCCTCAAGCTATTCCCCTGGGTAGAGTGCCATGGCATCACAGCTCATAGCAACCTCCAACTCCTGGGCTCAAGCGAGTCTCCTGCCTCTGCCTCCCAAGTAGCTGGGACCACAGGTGCCCGCCACAATGCCCAGCCATTTTTTTTTTTGGTTGCAGCCATCATTGTTGTTTGGCGGGTTCGGGCTGGATTCGAACCCGCCACCTTAGGTGTACGTGGCTGGCGCCTTAGCCAACTGAGCCACAGGCGCCGAGCCATAATTTTTCTTCTTACTAGGAAGTAATAGTAGCTAGGATATTTAAAAATATGGAGGGACTTAAAATGATAAACAACTGAAATTCTATATATGTTAATCTTTAAGTGTTCAGGATTTAACCTTCTTAGAACCAAAGTATGGTGGAAAACAGTTTCCAAAAAGCTCTGGGATTTATTTCTAAGAATTTGTGTTTGAAGATATCCCTAGATGACACAGAATTCAGTAAACTTAGGTCCTTTGGACAGTAAAGACTTTCATGGTGATATGGGAATCAAAAATGTTGTATTTGTGTTGTTATAAAGTCTTGCTGGTTCTGCAAAAGAGTTCATTGTCTTTTGGAATAGAAACAACTTATTGTTTCTGAGAAGAGTAGGGAGTAACACTTTATCAGTGTTATAAGTGTTTAGTAAGTTTATACGTGTTATAATAGAGGCTACCCATAGTGGAGAATGCCATTCATGTTTTTCGTGTACTTCTTAACATTTAAATTTTCCCTCCAACAAATATAGTATCTGAACACTTTTTCATTAGCTCATCTTTAGAAGACTCCTGGTAGGTTTTTCTAAGTTGACAAATATTTTAGATCAGAGCTAGAAGTTTGCTTACCACATGTTTGTTCTATTTACTTATTTCAAAGTCTTATGAGTCTTCACCATCCTGGAAGGGATAGTACACGTGACACCATTTTGGACACGACCTAAGTGCCATCTAAATAAAGAATAGAAATGGATAAAACAGTGCTGCTGGAGCATGTCGTACTGTTCGCTGACCCTTTATCACTTTGAGTATAAAATTTCACCATTTAAAAAGATTTCTTTTCCTTTCAGTAACTGAAGTTAACATTTGTATGTGCTACAAATAGGTGTAACAGGAGCTGAATCTTTTACCTTGAACCTCGGATGAACCTCTGCCTTGTAGGGGAGGGGCAGGAAAACAAACAGTGGTGGTATTAGTATAGCCTTCCTGTCTTTTCTTTAAAAAATCTTACTTTCAATAATTGACCAGATAAATGTAAGTATGAAATAGGGGTTAGTGTTGCAACAAGTTCATGGATCAACTTAAGTTTGAGACTTTTAAACTTTTTTTTTTTTTTAGTAATCTTAACTTGGTAATTCAGAAATATCCTTTTCCCAGTTTATATGCAACCTTCAAGCTTGTTTCATCATACTCATCCTTGGCGGTCTCCCTCAATGGTTGCAAGCCAACCACATACATACTCAGATGTCAAGTTAAATCTTGCAGAAGGTCATCATGTTCACATCGATCCCTTTGCTGTAGGTTGCTGCTAATGCAACTCTCCTCAGCTAGGTTATAGCAGGGAGCCATGGGTCTGCAGTCCCTCTGCAGCTTCACTGTTTCTCTTACCAGGGGGTTGCAACCTTCCTAATGCCGCGATGTATTTTCATTGTTACAAAGGGGTTGCGACCCACAGGTTGAGAACCGCTGCTTTAGACACTTCCCTGTGCTTGGGTCTCTGAGCTTGAAAAATACTTAAGCAGGCTGCCCATCTCTCCCATTTCCAGCGACCTCTGGTCATTGAGTTATTGGCACACATCTTGCAAGTTAAAATTCCCTGGTTTATTTTGGTAGTTGTGCCCATCACATCCTTAGCTGGATTTTGCCTCTCCAGGATTCTGTTACCCCCATTGGGATCAATGAACCAAATTTCTTTGCTGCTCTTACCACTCTCATTCTCTTCCAGTTCTGAGGTCAGCACCCATAGGCTTTTCAGGAGTATTATGACTCCTCACCTGTGCATTCTTTGGTTTTTCCAAGGCTTAGGGGCTTGACTAAGCACGCCCCTGTACAGCAGTGACTCTCAAAGTGTGGTCCCTTCATCAGGGTTACCTGGGAATTTGTTAGAAGTGAAAGCTCTAGAACTCTACCCTGGATCCACTGAATGAGCCACTCTGGGGGTTAGGGCCAAATCTGTGTTTTAACAAGTCTCCCAGTGTCTCTGATACATACTGAAGTTTGAAGATAATTCATGTGGAGTATTCCAGTGTATTCTAGCCAAGGCTGTGCTGGGTTGGGGCAGCAAGGCCACCTAAGTAGAGGAGGTTTGTGGGAGACCGAGGGCTTGCGATGGTTGTGGTTCCGTGAGCAGGTGCAGGATTCACAGCTGAGTAATTTGAGGAGTAAAGCAGGTTGTTACAGTGTACAAAGCTATGCCATAGTGTAGCTGTTGAAATGCATCCATACAGGAGAGGACTGAGCTTCTCAGATAGAGGATCTGACAGTCCCACAGCCAGTCTCTGTCAAGAGGAGATGAGTGGGATTTGGAGATTCACAACTTTCTCCTCTTTATGTTCACTCTCGTGCTCACATCCCATATTTCAGTTTCCTATTTCTTTTCTTTTCTTTCTTTCTTTTTTTTTTTTGATTTTTGGTGGGGGCCAGGTTCCACCTATGGTGTATGGGGCCAGCACCCTACTCCTATGAGCCACAGGTGCTGCCTCCTATTTCTTTCCTACTAGCTTTATTACCTTACTGCACAAAGTTTAGAGGGCTTAGACATTTAATAGGTACTACAGCCACTCTTTGGTCTGACAGAAGTAACTGACTGCATAATTTTTAGAATCATTATTATTGTCCAGTGACAGCTACTTGCTCTCCCAATGCCTTGCCTCCCACCGGAACACCATTCCCTCCTCACACTGGGGATTGTTTGTGGTTTTGACACCACCACATTTCACTCTGGCAAGGAGGTTATCCAAGACCCCTTAATATGTGTGTGTTTCCTGCATCCATCTCTGATACCATTGAGTTGACCTGTCAAGGTCCCAGTAGTACACAGATAGTATTGACTGCTTAGGATAGTTTTGGGGGGGTCATAATAAAGGGGCAACTTACAAAGATATCAGGGTATAGGGAAACCACAAATGATATCCAGGGATTAAAGGTAGTAAAGCCATTTTTCTACCTCTTAGTTAGAGAGAGGGGGTTATTACTAGCACCTGGAAGAAAGAGTTGTATGGAAAGAATTTTCTTGAAAGCAGGAGTCATCTTTAGTTAAAATAAACTAAAGTACAATAGACATATTGATTCTTTGTGACTATACTCCTCTCCTCTCAAATAACTCAGTATGTAACTCGATATGTAATTAGACTGGAGAATATAGAATATTCTGAAGTCTGAAGAGGCCAAACTGAGTAGAGGAATAAGTGCCTTGACTTGTCTCTCTCCTTCCCTCTGTTGGGATTCCTAATTGCACAAGCTCTATGAGAAGAGAGAGAGCAAGGGATTGTAGGGTGTGGTCCGTACAGATCATCTCCAGGACAGAGGGCAAGCTGGAGAAGGGAAGAGATGAATGCACAGGTGTGAATAAAACGTGCCTATATCTGGCACAGAGGGCCTTTCTACGGTGACGTTTGGTCAGGAAGACGAACCGAGAAGGAGGCTAGAAAGGGCAGTGGTCTTGAGGCTTGCTCAAGGCGGATGTGACTGCACACTTGGGGGCAAGGGTCGTGCTATCAGAGAGCTGTGCTGGGGCCTCATTGGGTGGAGTTTTGTAGACCATGGTGAGAAGCTTGGTCTTCATCCTGGGTACTACGGGAAGCTCTTGGAGGGAGTGACATGATCTGATTTACATTTGGGAAAAAACCCACGCTGACTGCCACGCGAAGAATGGATTAGACAAAGTGCAAGAGTAGAAATAGGAAATTAAGATGTTAGTGTTCTCTAAGTAGAATGCATATGGCAGCTTGTACTGAATGCCGTGAAAAGAGGAGAGTGTAAGAAAGAAACGAAAGGGAAAGAAACCGGTTTTTCTTACCTTTATCCTCCTGGTGTTTAGCACCAGATCTTTCTCAGTGTACACTAGGGATAAAGTGATGAGGTTAAAAAAGTTCTTTTCTTGCAATAGAATATGTTTACCCCATCCACAGTAGCAGCCACACACTAAATGTTACTGGATGAAAACTATATTGCAAATGGAGGATTTGAGAAGAATAATCTTAGATTGGTAGCATTTGAAAGCGTAGTAGGTATTATCTAATTTGACAGCCTACTAGAGGGGGTGAAGTCTGGGGTGTTTATTTGGTGGTCTGCCTTAGAGTTAGCTTCTTTCTTCTTCCCGTGTCCTCAAGTTCATGTCCACACTGGCCTCTATTTATATATCTATTTTCTAGGAGCCATATAGTCTCTTGGAGCCATCGTTTCTTAGTTCCTATTGGCACCGACGTTTTATTTATCTTTTCCAAGACAAAATTAAGCATTTTCTTTCTCACCTCATGTTAATTTCTTAATTCTCCGTTGTACTTCCTCTGGTGGGTGGTTTGTCGGAAGGGTGAATTAAACCTGAAATGAGCTTTGACCCCATTAGTTTGGTACTCTAGGGAGGCTGAACCTTTAAAAGCAGTCATTTGCTTTCATAAACTCTGCAGAGAGTCTTCAGAAACTGTCATAATATTAATGAACGCAAAAGAGGACTCAGGCTGCATGAAATTAGCGTGTGATTTTATTTCCATAATGGAGAAAGAATAATTTTTTTGTAGGGTTGAGTCGATTTATTGATTAGCAGGATAATTATATTTCTGTAATTAAAAAAAAATCATTCTTTCGAAAACTAGATCAACATCTCACGGAATACTCCCGGGACAGAAGAAATATTTGCTCAGACTTCCCTTATATGAACGTCCAATACGGTGTCCCAGCTTACCTTCATGCTTTAATTTTGAAAAATTCCTCGAAAGTAAGGGTGGAATTCCAGAAAACAGTGATCCTCAGGCATGGGCCATTGGGATGCTAACTGAGCAAAAACCTCAGAGGGCTTCCGTGCCTGAGAAAGCCAGTGAAACACCTGCTCCTAAAGTCACAAAGGAAGTCGTGAAAGAAGCACCCAAATTAGAACTGAGCGATTCAGTGGAGTGTAATCTTTCTCCGGAAGTCATTAAACATTATGAAGCTGAAGTGGCCACCTTGACTGAAGAAATAAACAGCAAGAAAACCTACCCTGCGTTTGCATATTGTAGGCGTGGAGCTATTTATAGGAAACTAGGAAAGCTACAGAGTGCCATGGATGACCTGGAGGAGGCAAGTTGTATTGAACTGAAATAGTGATATTCACCATTGGCACTTGCTTTGAACGATTAGTAATTTCCACTGGGTTTTTGAATAATGCACGTGGACTGTACAGCATGCGGGATGGTGATTATATGATCATTAGCATTTTCAAATAGTTAATATTAATAACACCAGTTCTTGTCTGTCAGTTTGGGAGGTTTTATTTTATGCTATGCACATCCAAACCTGCTGGGATCAATAGTGCTTGAAAAGTGTATTCGATAGAATATCTTCCTTTCACAAATCAACTTTATTTGAATTTGTACATTATATTTTCTAGGCTATTTTCTTGGAGCCATTGTTTCTCAATGCCTATTGGCATCGACATTTCATTTACCTTTTCCAAGACAAAATTGATGAAGCTTTGGATGACTTGAATTTTATAAATAAACATGATAAGAATAATACAGGTGAGTTGTCTGTGGAGACAGTGGGAGCTCTATCTCTACCTTGGCCTTTGTCGTTTATTGGTATTTATGTAGAGATACATAACTTAGGAGTCCTAAAAAAAATGGTCGTGACTTTCCTCACTTAAATTTTTTATTCTTGATGTTGTTGATTTCGGGTTCATCCAATCCTGTGCTGTTTTCAAAATACTCATCATGGTTTGAAATGTTAATCACTTGATATCTGTTTCGGTAAATTGGTTCCTCACTGCACATCTCACAAAAATATGAACTTAAAGGTTTTTAGTCATAGAAGTAACTTACAAGTCTTTTCTTGACTGCAAAATCTCTGAATTAGAGACATTGTATACATAAGTCTTCTTGGTGGGATGAAAAATATACTTTTTCTCTTATGTACCATCCTCTAATCAGTATGAGCTACTGGAAAATGACTTTCTAGGAATGTGAAAATGTCATACTCATCCTTATACTCCCAGTACTTACATATATCCATAGACTATAATGGGTGTTTTTTGACCTGTGTTGATCTCTGTGTGCTAAATATTTATAACATTTTTGTGCCATCAAAATCTAAATTTTTACTATGATCACTACAAGATTATGAAACATTTTAAGCATACCAAAAAAGTAAAAGGAAATTTTTGTCAATTCAAATCAAAATACTTTCAACCACAAAAGACTATTTATCTAGCCTTTTAGAGTAAACTTGGCATTGTTAAAATGAGAAAATTAAGTAAAATTGTTAAGAAAATATAGTAAAGAAAATTATGTTAAGGCTACATTTTTGGCGGGAGAAAGACCAATCTTTTAAAATGTTCATAGTTAATGGAAGGATGGTAACACTGATTTTATCTTTTTAATCTTCTTTAGAGGCCTATTTGTCAAAAGCAGAAATTTTCAAGGGAAAAAAAGACTTCACTATGGCCATTCTAAACTATTCCCAGGCAATTAAGTGCAGGCCCACAGACGCTGATATCTATTTCAGGAGGGCTGAGATATATGAAACAGAAAACAGAATACTGGCCGTTGATGACTATTCTAAGGTAAGTTTTATCCCACACAAGGCTGCCATTTATGTATCTTAAATCATGATATTCTCATGCTAATTAGTATAGCAAGTTTTTGAAAGTCTTTTCACATATATTATAGTATGATCAGCTAATTTATTACAGGTTAGGAGCTAGAGTTTTTATTATTGTAATTGGTATTGATATTACATCAATTTTTTTTAAATTATTGGTGAGTTATTCCTATCAAAGAGTTGAGTGTGGGGGCATTGAGACAACTCTGAGGGGGTCTCAATTTTTTCAGCTCTCTCTTCTTCAACCATGAATCAGTGGTTGAAGAAGCCTTTGAAAATTGCTTCATTCCTTTAAACAATAGAGAAAATTATTTTCTACCTCTTAAGCAACTGATTATTTTCAGCAGGGAACCTATTGGTTCTCAGAGTTGCTGTGATTACTGGTTCATTCATCCATCCATTCATCACTCACAAATATTTACTTACAAGGGAACTGTGTAATGTACTGCGTATATGTATCATTACAAATGATGACGAGTGCTGTGAAGAAAATAAGGATGGTGGCAGAGTAATCTATATTTGGTTGGGGGATGTCAGAGAATGTGAGGACGTGAACTTTTAGCTGAAGTCTATTTTGGGGCTAGAGGCAAGATAAAATATTTCCCTTGTTGGAGCACAGTGGTAACTCTGATGTCCTGACTTCTAACTCCAGATTTTTTGTTGGTAAAATTGAGAGTTTAGGGGGAATTATTTCAATAATTTAATGTCCCATGTTTTTGACTGTCCTGTTTCTTAATTGCATGGGGTTTAGCCACTTACTTGACCCTCTTCTGCTTGAAGAAGATACCAGGACATATTATATATTTTGCAACTTCTGCTCTCAAAAAACTCTTCTGGAGATAGGGAAATTATTAGATTATCTGTTCTGTTTGTTTCCCCCGTCTGATATCAATAGTTTAAAGATAGATTTACTTTAACACACTAAGGTCAAACAAGTTTCAAAATATTTACCTTTCTTTTTCTGTTCTAAAAATATTTGCTAACCTCCTTTATGCTTCAATTCTTTTCCACTACCAATGGGTGAAGAGCTCTATAACTGAGTATATATAATTATTTAGTCTATTTGCCTTTTTGCCTTGTATGTCAATGTGAAGTGAATGAACCATGCCAATAGAAACCCATTTCTCTCCCTCATTTTAATGGTTAGATAATCTATTAATCTGTATTTGATTTGATTGAATCAGCTTTGATATAGTCTAATATGTTATGTCTTTAATTCAGATAAAATGCTATGCTAGATCCAATAAACTCCACTTTAGCTGAACAATTCTCTTATGAATTTTTATCCATAAAATTTTCAGTGGGCAAAAGCCTTGGCTTCATGTATAATATTTGTTGTTTGTTTTTTCTCTTAGAAAATATTCCCCTTCTAGAATTTGATGATGGGTAGATTTTCTAAAAATATGTTTTTTTAGATGCAAATCTGGAAATTTTGGAATTTTTAAAGAAAGAGGTTTGCTTTTATGTCATCTAAATTTAAAAAGGTGGTTGTAGTTCACTTAACTTGTAATGTGATTATATACTTTTCCTAGCTCTTTTTTCAGTTTGTGATGTTTATGTACTTCTTCCTGCCCCCTATAGTGTATTTATTATGATCCCCAAAGAACAGATGTATTATTGAAACGTGGCCTGTATTATTTTGAAAATGAAAACTGGGTTGCAGCCATACAGGATTTTACGGGCTTGTTAAATATAGATCCCCACGATGCTCAAGCAAGGTAAGAGTGATTTTAGATGTCATTTTAAAAACTGTAAGATGCATAAGTGACAATTTAGAATTGTTTCATTTGCATGTCCTAAATACTAGTAACATTGCTAATTTCTGAAGTACTTCCTAACACCTATGTTATTCTTCCTTGCATTTTTTTTTAAAATTTTATAAAAGGTTTTATGTTAAAACATAGGGGTCTATCTGCCTTTTAAAACATTTTAGGATTAGTTTCATTTAAACAAATGGCTTAGGGCATTGCACATCTTTCCTGAAGAATCAGTAAACACACTCAAAACAAAAGATAAAACACAAATATAGTCCAGTAAGGAGGAGGGGAGAGGAAGAAGGGAGGGCTATTGGTGGGAGGAGGGAAGGCATTTGGAGGGCCGTCACCGAAAGGGCACAATGCAAGGGTGTATTTCAAAACAAAAAGTAAGTAAGTGAGGTGATGGCTGTGTTGATCAGTTTGATTTAAATGTCACACATCGTATATCAAATCATCATGTTGTGCCCCATACATATATTCAGTCTGATTTTAATTGAAAATTAAATTTAATAAAGGAACCAGTAAACACTTCTCACCTGAACTGTGAACTTTTTAAGGTTAGAGTAATATGAGAAAAGAAGAATTATTCCTGAAAAAAAGAGCTGGCGAAGGATAGTATTGATTAATGTACGAGAAAGTGAAGGAAATAGGACACGGGAGCATCACTCAATCTTGAGTGATTTCTGTCATTTGTACGTCATTGCAAAAATGGTTTGCAGTCATTGTGCCCCTTCATTTCATTTTGTTTCTATATTGTCACTGAAATAATCATGAACACAAAACCCAAACCAAACTCCTATGTTTCAGATGAGGAAATTGGGTAAAGGAGAAGTTGAAGAGTTTGCCAGTGGTTGGGGCTGGGGAACAAAGGGAAAACAGAAGGTGGGGAAACCCTCTAGGTTCTGCTTAGAGGGAATCTTTGACATTGTTTTTTAAGACAAGGTATTTTGACCTTAGCGTATCTATGTTTAATTATTTGTTCTTGATTACGAAATTATTTTACTTGTAGAATGAGAAAGCAAAATGCAAGGAAGTAGCTAACAAAAGAATGAAAACATTATCAGAAAGTTCCAAGTGCCCTGTAGACGGTTAGGATATACTTTGAACTGACATATGCTTTTTTAAGGTCTGTATATCAGGATGTGAGAGAATTGTTTTGAGACTACTAAGTGTATTTCTATTTAAAATCCAGCATTCAGTTGGATTTAAAATCCAACATTTATATTTAAAATCCAGCATTTCCAGTTGTCCAAAACTTTGGACAACAAGTGTACATGATACATGGTAAAATATGGTATATTTTGGGGTAACATATATCAAATTGTACTGAATTTTTGCTGCAGCATTTTCGAATTTACTTCTTAAAATCCACTCAATTTGCTGTTCTTTAATTTTTTTTAAAACTTCAATAGATTTAGGAGGTGCAAGTGGGTTTATGTTGTAATAAATGGATGAATTGTATAGTGGCAAAGTTCAGCCTTTTAGAGTATCTGCTACTTGAATAGCATACATTGTGCACAGTAGGTAGTTTTTCCTCTCTCACCTTCCTTCGGTCCTCCCCCTTCTGTATCTCCAGTGTCGGCATGACCAAGCGCACATAACTTAGCTCTCTCTTAGAAGTGAGAACATGTGGTATTTGGTTTTCTGCTGGGAAATGCCATCTAGTTCACAGCTGGAGGCTGCCTTGACAGCCCAGTCACTGCCCCCTCCCTGATTGCAGTGTGTGGTGGAGGCCACTAAGCCCACTTCCACTCCCATTGGGTCCTGGATCCTCCTGGACTGGAGCCCTGCGTCCTAGGTGGACCCAGGTCAGAGGATGTGGCAGTCTTGGGAGGCCTGCTGGATTTAGCCTGCTCTCAAGCTGTACTATCCACGTATAATGCATATCCTTATTTTTCCCCTAAAACTTCGGACAAAGTGTACATTATACATGGTAAAATACAGTATATTTTGGGGTAACATCAAATTGTACTGAATTTTCTTTGTTTTCACTTTTCTTTAAAGAGTTTGAATCTATTTTTGTAATAAGATTGGTCACTAATTTTGTTAGTCCAATTTTGATTTCAGGATTTGGCTATTTTCTGCATAAAATCTTTTCGTCTTCTCTTAGAAACATCTCCTTTAGTACTGGATATTTTTTGTTTGTTGAAAAGTCAAAATAACTCCCCTCTAAAATTATTCCAGGTTGTAGTCACTTGTGGGGCAAACTTTTCTGAAACCCTTTCAAATTTCTTCTCTAGTTATCGGTCCATTTTGGTTGTCTATTTCTTTTGGGGGTAAAGGGGCATTACTTGTAGGAAGGAATCTTATTGGTTGCAGGAGAAAAATAAGGTTAATTTAAGATGGTTCTTTCTCATGGAGGGCCTCACATGCCATTTTAAAAGAATTTAGCCTTATCTCTTTAGCAATTTGGAACCACTGAGAGAAATTTTTGAGAAAGGAGATCTTTATTATTTGATAATTGAATCTTATCACTGCAGACCTGGGAGTGTGAGCTCATGAGGGTCTGAAGTATTGGAAAAGTGGAAATGAAAGAAAGATGCAAAAGTCAGTGTGTTGAAGTTAACACGGTTTAATAGTGTGCTCCAAAGGATGTTACAAAGGTTTATTCTGTAAGATTTCAAGTTCAGAATCATAAGTACGTTGAAAAATAGTTAGTGATATTCTTTATCAATGAGTAGGAATTAAAAGTAATTATGAAACTTTTTATTTATTAGAATATAAGGAAAGCATTTCTTAAAGGTAGGGAAAACGATTTCTTACTGGATAAAATATTTTAAATTTTAAGATATTGCTTTTGACAGACTTACATTATCAGTCCGCCAATATCCTGTTTCTCTCCCTTCTCTGAATTAACATTACCTTCATAAAATAACCTTCTTCAATTTTTATTTATCCCCCTCTGGGATTTATTTTAAGGTCTTCAGAGCAGGCAACCTAGAAACTAAGTCCTCCTGATATTTCCTTAACTGTCATGTTTATTTCATTTCTAAAAACTGATATACTTCACATTATTAACTAATTAAAAAATGAGTTTTTCAGGAGTAGATATTGTCAATGACAATTTCAAATTGGCCACTAATTTTGAGAGTTCGTTAAGAGTCAATGAGAGAGGCTTGGCGCCTGTGGCTCAATTGGCTAGGGTGCCAGCCACGTACTCCTAAGGTGGCGGGTTCGAATCCCCAGCCCGGGCCCGCCAAACAACAATGATGGCTGCAACCAAAAAATGGCCGGGC
>CAUYQV010090669.1:0-30696 GCA_963574575.1 Galagoides demidoff | reverse complement strand
GAGACTTTACCTCTTTTACATTTACATGGATGGAGCTGGAACATATCCTACTTAGTAAAGTATCTCAAGAATGGAAGAAAAAATATCCCATGTACTCAGTACTATTATGAAACCAATTTACAATCACTCACACTTTCAAATGAAGAATAGATCACAACTATGGCCTAAGATGAATAAGGGACGAGTAGGGTGGGGAGGGAAGGGGGGAGGTAAGATCGAGGGAGGGTGAATGGTGGGATCACACCTATGGTGCATAATGCAAGGGTACATGTTGGATCTATTAGTATGGAGTATAAATGTCTTAACACAATAATTAAGTAAACGAGGTGAGGTATATATTAACTAATGTGATGTAAGCATCCCTAATTCTATATGGAATCAGCACAATGTACCCCATAAATGCATTAATGTATATAAGATCTAAGTGTTTATGATTTAATTAAAAAAAAAAAGAAGGAAATAGAGTTTAAAAAGAGATCCAATTCCTGGACTCAGTCACTAGGGTTGGTGCTCTTCAGAGAATATGTAAGTGGTGAAGTGCTTAGGAGCCCTTTAGCACAAAGGGCCCACAGAGGAGATTTCTGCTGTGAAGAGCTGCCAATCACCCCCCTCCCAACATTCCTCCAATTTTCATTTTCTTATCCCATTAGGTACAGAGCTACCAAATTTTATCTTAGCATAGACTGTTCTGAAGGGAGACCTCATTTCCCAGGCCCTCCGCAGCAGCTGTGTTGGAGACTAAGTCCTAAGTCACGGAGTGGAAGGGCCGCCTTCCCTGCTGGTTAATGGGGCCCGTGGGTTTCCTCCTTGCTTATTGGACTGTGGATGTGAGGGTGGACTTGGAGAGTCCCAAACTCTTTCTATTTCTCCTCAATCCTTCTTAAAAACCTATAATCTGGCTTTCTGATGCTGCATAAGTAGGCAAATGAAGTAGTAATTTTCTAGTTGTATTTCTGAATAAAGACAATCTGATTAATTCAGAGCACGCTCCTCTCTCACCTCAGTGTCACTTTTATAGGTTCTCGATTCATTTAGACTATTTTGTTTAACTTTGTAGAGACATTACCTTTATTAACTTCTGTGTCTCAGGGACAAATTTATTTGTTTACTAATGGCAGTGATATTTCTAGTGTACGAACAGAATTCAGTAGTGACTTTCAGGGCAAGCCACTTCTATACTTTTAAGTTACGTCTTCCCAAATAATTTACTACATGTTATTCTCTATGAGGAAAAGTGATTTTGTGTAGAAAAAAATTTAACAATAATGAATATTAGTTCGGGAAGAATGTCCTTGCTTCCCCAAGAAAGTGCTGTGATGTGCTTCTTAGCTGCTAACCTTATATCCTTTGCGTTCACATAGGTTCAGAATAGCTTTTTGTTGCAATTAGGAGGTGAAT
Organism: Galagoides demidoff; assembly: GCA_963574575.1. Classification (NCBI taxonomy): domain Eukaryota; kingdom Metazoa; phylum Chordata; class Mammalia; order Primates; family Galagidae; genus Galagoides; species Galagoides demidoff. Next base: position 29,298 of record CAUYQV010090669.1, on the reverse strand, counting down.
GCCATATTTCTATCTATTGCTATAGATTAGTATTTTTTTGGGGGGGGGTCAGGGTAGATCTACTTTTTGACTTATTTTAGGAGAAGAGCTTTGCATTTATTTGTTAAAAATTTATACAAGTTAAAAAGTGAGGAGAGACTCTTCTCACAGGGAGGCAGAAATGCAATGTCCCTTTTGAAAACTCTTTTCAACTAATCCTCGCTTTGGATTTCTAAATACTTTATATTTGGGGGAAATATCCTTTGTGTCAGACTGACTGCATGAATGATCCTGATGCCTTTCTTATTTCCTCCGATGTCCTTCCCTACGTCAATCTGTAGTACTCTTTCATTCTGTGCAGGCACCCTGCCCATCTCCTGATTTGGAGGCATGTGACCTTCCTTGGGCCAAAGGGATATTGACAAATGTGACATAAGCAAAGTCTTGAAAAGAGCTTGTGTGACAGAGCACCTCATCAAGATTCAGTGAGAATACACGTGTACAAGCTATTGACTCACACACACATATACATACATGCACATGTTCACCTTTTTATACACATAAACACACATGTGTATGTATGTATTCCAAGTGGATTTGATTTTTTATTCTTTGCCTAAGAAAAATTTAAATACATTTGTTATTGATGACTTTGACAAGTGATACTAAGCCAGGATAGCAGTGGAAATGCAGCTTGGGCAAGGGCTAGCCTGAGCTAGCTTGCTGGAGGATACGTTTAGGTGAAGTGCAGCCAAGCCTCATCAGTCATCCTGGGCAAGGCCACCTACACTCAGCAGAGCCATGGAGCGACCCACAGCTGACACGTGCAAATGCTGGTGTTAATCGGAGGTGTCACAATCAAAGCTAACGTCAATAAAGCATGCTGCTGAGCCCTCTGCCCTGGTAAACACCTGATAACTCAACAGAGAAAAGCTATGCTTTCTGAAAAAAATTTGCCTCATCAGGTCACTGAACAATTGACATATTTTCAAAAGAAACAACTCAAAACTGTACTACATTTTAAAATTATCAGGTTGCATCCTAAATCAAAGACTCCACTGACAATGATTATAGCATTCCAGAATGAATTTCCACTCGTTTCAGAAACACTGATGAAGCAGTGTTTCAGTTTTATGCCCTCTCCTGCAATAAAAGTGGTGACATATTTGGGGAAAAATTACAATACGTAGCAAAAATACACCTACTGAACTTCCCTGAGAGAAATACTTTCTTGTCACTATTTGTAAACACATTTGTTGTATCCATAGGACTATTTTAACAAAGGCCATGTGACTATTATATTTCCAGTATAAATTGTCACTACACATATATTTTAATTGCCCCTCTCGAACTTGAATTAGTCTGTTAATGACATTCACTTGAGTATAGAGATAGCCTCTTGCTAAACTGCTACCTCTTAAAGATACCAGCATAATTTTGTGTACAGTGCAAGTATTTTATGAAAATATTCAGGGATGATGCTGTTTTTTCATGATATACTCTTAACCCTCATTTTGATCCATACTAGCAAAGAATAATTTTATGCAAAATTACCAGAAATCATTTCACATTTATTTGAACTGTGGGATTCTAAAGGGAATGGGAATTTTAAAAGTAACTAAAACATAGAGTCATTACTCCTTCAAAGATTTCTACTTGCATTATACTGGATAAGAGAATCCAGTTGTACAGCCAGCATCTATGACTTTGTGTAGTCATTTTTGGAATCGTTTTATCTTACTACCATTGGTCATGCCATTCCCTATGTTTGCATCATGCTGCTTATACCACTGAAACTGGTTGAATTGAACTCTTCCCAGCTTTAGAGAGTGTGTTCCTTCCCCTTTTTTAGTGCTCTAAGCTTGGTTTAGAAGTCTGACTCAATCTACCTAACCCTATCTATTATTTTAAAATCTTCTTTTGCATTTCCTTTTATTTTTCTCCAGCAGAACTTCTTGTGATGATAGAATAGTCTCTGTGCTTTCCAACGTGGTGGCCACGAGCCATAGGTGGCTAGCGGATCTGTGAAATATAGTTGATGTGACTGAAGAGTTGAATTTTAAATTTATTTCATTTAAATTTAAATTATTTAAATAGTGACAATTGGATTGGATAGTGCAGTTCTTAGTAGAAGAAGCTTGATCTGTGGGGCTGCTTCTGTCTTTTTGTGGAGACATGCTGTTTGGCAGGACATATTCTCAATTTTTGCAAGGTATCGTATTTCCTCTTTGGGGTCCAATGTTGTCCCACTGATGGCAAACATTTTTATTTTCCCCAGTAGTAGCATCATTGGAAACAGTTACACTAAAGATTCTTTTGTGACAGGTCCAAGTAAAAGAACATTTGTGAAGGGTCCAATTAAAAAAATTCAAAGATGGTTGAGAAGATTCCGTGGGAACATACACCTCCCCACTATCATTCACACACACATACACCTACATGTACACATTTGCCTTTATACACATAAACACATATGTGTAGGTCTTCCAAGTAGATTTGATTTTTGATTCTTTGCCTACGCAGATTGTGAACAAATTTGTTGTGACTGAGTTTGATGTCTACTCATTCACATTCTAGTAAACCAGTTTAGAAGTGGAAAAGCCGTAGAGAATGAAAATCCACTGATTTTGGAACTTATTTAAGATATCTACCAGTAGCCACGTGGTTTCAGTGGCCAGCTATGTTGAAGCAAATACTCTTGGAGCCTAATTGATAAGATTGGGCATGTTCAGGATAGCATGGCCTGATGTTGGGCCCTAACTGACAGAAAGCAAATGTATTTACCAAATGAAGGTGCCACTTTATCTCTGACGGAAGGTAGGTGGTTGTAGAAAGAGGTGAGGTGTGAGGGCATCTTACTGGTAGTAATATGCTAAAGCATTTGGAAAATACTTGCTTCTCCAGTAGAAGGCAGGGATCATAAGTAAGGGGCAGGGAACCCCCCCCATCCCATTCTTGAGCCTTTACTGAACACAGCTAAATCAATCCTAGCTTGGGGCACTGGAACCCTTCAATGCTCTGTAGTAGGCATTACTCATCAATAGCGGATAAAACCTACCCAGCTTCCCTGGTATCAGCGTAATTTATTTGGTATAAGACCCTTGTTAATCAAGTTTCAGACCAAACTATATGACATAGTTAAGAAGACCCTTTTTTCTTCCTGGACAGAATCACTTCTTTTTTCCATTTGAGCCTCTTCTCTGCTTCCCACCCACTATTACTATTACCACCCCTGACCCTTTTGCCTCATGATTAGTTTGTCGTAGATGCACTTAGGTGGCATTTTGAAAGATGTCCTGGGCGGCCTCAGGATTGTTTCTGGATCTAAAGTGAAAGTGGATCATTATTCTTAATCCCCAGTGTCCTCAGACTCTATATTGCTTTTATCAGCATAGGGTTTTACATGCTACAGTGAGTTTCTTCACCCTTGAGAATCAATTGTGGTTTTATTCATTAAATGACACCTCCTAACATGTTTCTTTTATATCATGGGATTCAGACATCTCCTAGATTTTGCAAGCTGATGTTGCTGAATCTGCCTTGGACCATACACACATCCCTTGCCAGGTATTCCGTTCCCCAGCACAGACCCAGAGGACCTGCTTTTCCAGAAGAGATACTTCCTTCTATGGTAGGAAGATGTAATACAAACAATAACCCAATGCTTTATCTCTGTGCTTAATTATTAAGGGGGCTCCTCACACATCATCAATGGATTCACTGCTTCCATATTTTGAGGTGCAAAATGATCAACTCAAATTCCCATAGAATTTCACAGGTTCTGAAAACTATGTTTTCTCCATTTTATTTGCTTAGTTATAGAGAAGTACACAGTGCTATAAATGTACCCTAGGTGTAAATTTACATGGATAGCGAGCCCCGAAAAATAAATGAAACAAATAAAAAAATCAGCTAATAGGAAAGTTTTGGAAACTTTTTCTTTGCAGCTTTAGAAGCCACCTATAAACTAAAGAGTTCAGTTCAGATTCTTTGAATTATTTTTGGTCAGATTTGCTTTTGGATACAGCCTTGAACTTCACTAGAGGGAGCGTGACTAGCGGCACAGAATCCAGTGATTCACATAAAAAGAGGAAGTATGAGGGGTGCTGTCTATATGTTAGCCTTTAGATGGAAGAGAATTCTATGGCTTGTCCAACAAACATTTAGCTGCCTGCTTTCACTCAGATCCTGGTATTTTCGTGGGGAGAACACAGGCCCCCAGGACGCAGGGCCACTTATAATCTGGTACAGGAGTATTATGGCCAATATCAGTGGGGAAAGAATTAGCTTAGACAAATGCCTAAAAATGAAAACAAAGCTGGGTGACATTCTTTGTCCTCTTTTGTTAATCTAAGATGTTCAGTCGGGGAGCCAAGTTGCCCAGTTTTGTTGGGCGTGAAGGTGGAGTGCAAGCTGTGTCTTTTCTGAGTAGGAAACCACCTACACAACCCTGCTAAAACTTGGACTTCCACTATAACCTTTGCAATCTTTATCATGGCTCAGATAGTCCAAATCCTGATCTAGGTAGCTGTGATTGGCAGATGGAACTTTTTTTGCTTGTTTCAGAAGCATTGCAAGTCCCTCAGCATCTCCACACACTGAGCAACTTCTGAACTGGTCAAAACCACCCAGGGACGACATGGTCCCAGTTTGCCTGGGACTTTCTGGTTTTAGGTCTGAAAGTCTCATGTCCCAAGAAACCCTTGTTTGCAGGCAAAGCTGGATAGGTGGTCACTTTCAACCTGGGTTTATACTTTTACTTAACCTAGTTAGCCTACGGTAAAGTCCTTTCTTTTATTTCACAGGCAACACCGTATTTTTATACGTCCTTTCCCTCTTAATGTACTACTAGCCCCATGATTTTCTTTTCTTCCTATCCCCAATTCCCTCTTCTAGAATTCTTCCAGTGGCTTAGATAGACTCCAGCACAGCATCCGCCTGAAAGGCCTTAAGTAAGAAATAGGAAGGTGAAGCCTTACCATCTCTTGACATTCCTAGGGCAAGACACTTTTGCAGTCGGCAGTGTTGGCAACGGTTTCTGTTGGTTCTGTCAATTAAACAGTTTCTCTGCCTTGGGCAGGAATAAGAGGCATTGTTCTGCTGGCTCCTCCTAAAGAATCCCTTGAGGGAACAAAAGAAGGGGAGGGAAAAGGATTTATAAAAAGGGAAACAGAAACCATTCAGATACACATTTGCTATCTTTTTTTTTTAACAGCGAACATAACTGAGTTTAATTTTTAAAATTCTTTGGGTACCTTTCCTCGTATAGCTTGCAGATGTTTATCTGGGAAAAACACGCGCTGGCTGAAGAGACAAGAAGTAGCTAGCATTTGTTCACTCATTCATTTACTCACTGAGTCAATGTTTGCAAAAGACATTTGTGGCTGTGCTGCTCTGTGTTAAAAAAAAAACCACATCATGACAGAATTCCTGCCTCCAAAGAGCAGCGGGGAAAGAGCCGCAAAGGAGAGTGTCCCTGCTAAGCCAAACACAGTAGAACTTGATGAGGATGATAACACCGGCTTGTGCCAAGTGCTGTGGTGGTGAGGAGCTTGGGGCATGTTTGCAATAGCTGCATTGAGGACTATGGGTTACTGTGTTGCTGTTTTCCTCATTTCTAAGATAGTGTTTTTTTTTTTTTGAGACGGAGCCTCAAGCTATCCTCCTGGGTAGAGTGCTATGGCATCACAGCTCATAGCAACCTCCAACTCCTGGGCTCAAGCGAGTCTCCTGCTTCTGCCTCCCAATTAGCTGGGACCACAGACGCCCGCCACAATGCCCAGCCATTTTTTGGTTGCAGCCATCATTGTTGTTTGGTGGGCCCAGGCTGGGGATTCGAACCCGCCACCTTAGGTGTACGTGGCTGGTGCCTTAGCCAATTGAGCCACAGGCGCCGAGCCTAAGATAGTGTTTTTAAGATGTCTTTTGGTCCAATAGAAGATTTTGGAATTTGGCTAGAATTCATCTGAAAAGTTTTTTTTTTTTTTTTAAGGAGTCTTGCTGTTTTGTTCAGCGGTCACAGCTCAATAGTTCATGACAGCCTCAAACTCTGAGGCTCCACTCATCCTGCAGCCTCAGCCTTCTGAGTAGCTGAGACTACAGGCAGGTGTCACTTTGCAGGCCTGGCTCTGCAAAGTTGTTTATTAAACCAAGAATGGGCCCTATAATCAATAACATCTTTGAAGAAAGGAACTAATGAATAAATAGTCCTCACTTAGCTTCAGGTTATTGCAATATAAGAAGAGGTCTTCATGCTTGAGACCAGTGACCATTCACCACTTCTCTAATTTTTTGGGTTTTTTTTGAGACATAGTCTCACTCTGTCACCTAGGGTAGAGTGCAGTGGCATTATAGCTCACAGCAACCTCAAACTCCTGGGCTCAAAACGATCCTCTTGTGTTGGCCTCCCAAGTAGCGGGGACTACAGGTGGCCACCACAACACCCAGCTAGTTTTTCTATTTTTAGTAGAGACAATATCTCACCTGCCTTGGCCTCCGAGAGTGCTAGGATTATAGGTGTGAGCCACTGTGTCTGGCCTTGCTGCTTTTCTAAATAATCCACAGCTGAGTTAATTTTTTTAGTAATTCTTTAGGTACTACCCCCTTTATTTATCTTCTAGGACACTCTCTTAGGGAAAATAAGCATTTCTCCAGAGATATAAAAGTTATCATTTATCCATTGATTGACGTATGTAATCAGTTCCCTAATCACTCTTTGCTCTTAAATTGTCTAGAACAAAACAGAAAAAGTACAAAGAGAAAAATGGTGGTCTACCAAGAGAAATTTTAGGAAACACAGCCACCACATCCTCTTTAGGAAAAAAGAAGTCTAGCAAAGTTCAAGGAGAGTAAGCTCAATGCCTGTCTTGCAGAGAAGCCTAGAATGGGTCCCCTGACGTCCCTCAACACCTTCTGTGTTTCCTCAACGACTTCCAGGAGGATAAAGCAAGGCTGGGATGAGGGGAGGCTAATGAGGCAATCACCACGGCCACAAAATTCAAGGGTCTCCAAAAAATTTGGTCATCAGGAAAAATAATATTTTAACACAACGTCTTAAAAATCAACATTAATGCCAAAAAGATACCAATAGAAAGACACGGTGGATATTACTGATTTTTTCTTTTGTCCCAGGCTCCAGTACCACTCAGCATGGCACTATGAAGAAAAACTGGCCAACCTGGGAGAAGCCTCAGAGATGGATACGTGGTCAAGATCTCCTTAAGAGAGAACCAACCGGCTTTGGGGTTTTAAGCCCAAAGCTGTTCAATACCCAGGGTTAGGTTGATATCCATTATAGCCACGTGCATTCTTTCTTTAATGGACCAGTGATGGCACAATGAGACATCGGATTGTCTGGCTTGACTGAATTCCTGGGACCCCTTAAAATAGAGATCACAAATAAGACCCCAGGGATTGAAATGATGCACTGAACATACCATGAAAAATTGTCAGAAAGCTAACCTCTGCCTGTTGGTCTTGATTAAAGATGACTTGAGGCTTGGAGCCTGTAGCACAGTGGTTCTGGTGCCAGCCACATACACCAAAGCTGCCGGGGTCGAACCCAGCCTGGGTCAGCTAAAACAACAATGACAACTGCAACAAAAACAACAACAACAACAAATAGCTGGGTGTTGTGGCCAGTGCCTGTAATCCCAGCTACTTGGGAGGCTGAGGCAAGAGAATCGCTTAAGCCCCAGAATTTGAGGTTGCTGTGAGCTGTGATGCTACAGTACTCTACCGAGGGCGACATAGTGAAACTTTGTCTCAAAAAAAAAAAAAAAAAAAAAAAAGACTTGAAATTCACATTGTGAGAAAGAATTGTGTGGTTTTTATCTCTGGATACTCTGGTGCCTCTTAGCAAAAGAGCTGACAGAAAAGGCTTTTCTGAAGTCACAGCTACATCCCTAATGTAAGGCCAATTTGACATTAATTACAAAACATTTCTTGCTTATCTGTTGCTCATTATTGCAAATGAGGTTTTTGGCATGAAAAAGAGATTCTGTTCCAAATTTTGTTGAATGAATAGAAATTTGAATAAGTGCATGAGCCGAATTGCTGTTATTTAAAATGGGTTGTTTATGTTGACTTGAAAACAGTATAATGAAAACTCAGAGGTTGATGCTGAATGTGCTGACACTGACATCTAATTCTGAACGGGATTTCTTGAGTTTTCTATTTGGAGAAAAATGTAGCATCTCTACAAATGTGGGTTTTCCATGAATTAAAAAAAAAAAAGAGTGGTATAGTGTCATTTCGATTAAAACCTCAAAGCATGCTTCTTAACGGCATATTTTTTTGATTGTGGATTCCTTCTTTAAATAGAAGATGACAGTTGTTCCTGGCTATTGGCCTGTTGCATTATATTTGTGCAGTTGTTAAATCTCTTGGAAATTACTGTTTAAAGTGTTTTTCTCTTTCACATGAATATATCCCCATAGTTTGAAATCAGACATTTTCCAAATGGAGCTTATACCATGAAATGCCAAACATCCCCATTTTGACACTGATCTAAAAAAACACTTTTAGTGGATATTATGTAAGCTAAACCAGAGCTCTTAAAATTGCATAACAAGCCAACAGAATGGTAGACATGCCTTTAATGGAGAGGGCTGTGATGCTGAAATTACTATCGTTTATGAAGAAAACTATTTGTCTACCTGCCCAGAGGAAGTAATAACTTATTTAAGGAGGGCAAAAAAAGTGCCAAGTTGTAAGTTTGCTGTATTTTGCAATCTACTTTGCTTTATTCTGATGAGTTGAAAAATTTGCATTAAGGTGAATAACATGCAGTTCTTAATTTCAGGTCTGTAGAGAAAAAGAAGGAAAGGAACATCTCGCGAGGTCCCCTTGTGGATTACCACGAATCATTGCTAAAGCAGATCAGTAGACAGGTAAGTATGTTACCATTACCCCCCACCTTCCTCCCTCTCCTGCTTTATTCTCATTTAGTTCCTTTTCTTTTCTTCCCTCCAGCTTCAATCCCACGAGTCCTACATTTCCGAGACGACTATGAAGAGACTGTCAGTTTTTCCTACAGCACCACTCTTGGATGGTTAGAGTACGTTTTGTGTCCTTTATATTTCAAAGTCTGTTAAGATTAAGGTTGTATTTTAAAATCTATGATTGGACTACATCTCCTTCCATTTACTGCCCTTAAATTAATAACCCTTTGCTTGTGTCTCTGATCAAAAATGTAATGGCTCTTGCCAATAACTCTGCCAGTCTATCACTGTTTCCCTCTCAGACTATTCTCGAATTTTCTTTGTTTTCGTTCCACATGGCCCTTTAAAGTCAGCTGTAGAACTCTTTTCATGTCCCCGAGCTATTTGGTTTCTCATTTTTCTTTCCTTCTAAGGAGTAATTTTAAAAACTCACTCTTAAATTTCAAATTTCTCAGGCAGGCCTGGTGGCTCGTGCCTATAATCTTAGCACACAGGGAGACCGAGGCGGGGGGATATCTTGAGCTCAGGAGTTTGGGACCAGCAGGAGCAAGAGCAAGACCCTGTCTCTAGTGAAAACAGAAAAGTGAGCGGGGTGTGGTGGCAGGCTCCTGTAGTCCCAGCTACGTGAGAGGCTGAGGCAGGAAGATCTCTTGAACCCCGGAGTTTGAGGTTGCGTGGGTCCAATGCCGTAGCACTCTAGCCTGGACAACAGAGTAAGACTGTCTCAAAAAACTTTTTTTTCTTCAAATATCTCTTATTTCAGCTTAGGTCTATGTTCACTGCTGTTCCTTCAGCTCTGAATTTAAGAAGCAACTTGCTCACAGGAATTAGTTTGTCACAGGAAGGACCGGTGACATCTTTTCTGGAGGGGAATTCTGGGCAGAGACTGAAAAATCTCGTATTTTGGCCATGCGTGCTCTGTTCTTTATTATTTGGGTCTATGATGTTGGTTAAATGTCAGCATCTGATTTGTACTTCAGGACCCCATCAGAAAATGGAAAGTTTGGGGCAGATGATTTTTAGTTAATTTAGAGATTATCTAGTCCACTTCTGCCATGCTTCTGATTTCTTCACTTTTTCCCCTGGAACAGGAGAATAAAGGGCAGCCACATGCCTATTGTAGCTGTTACTTTGATTTTTCTCTTAAGGAGAAAGATAAACGTATGCCCACTAGTTTACCACGTATCATCTTCATTTTAATCTTTCGTTTTTTGTCATATAGTAGTAAGTGCCTAGAGCTTACTGGAGACAGTACTGCTCAAACAGCAAGCATCAGTATTTATATCTCTGTAAATGGAATAATTCAAACTTTTAAATAAGAGTCTATTTTTAAGGAGCTACTGACCAGGTTTGCAATAACAGAAAGGGAAAAGCTAAAGACCAGAAAATCAACTCTCCCATCCACCAAGCGAGAATTCCTGAGAGTCAGCAGCAGGCACAAGACTTGTTAGCAAACCTTCCTACAGAGACGCCACCAGGTGCTTTGCCAGGGACACAGACGCCTGAGGCGGTACAGAGCAGTGCGGTATGAAAGCCCCATACCTTGCAGCCTTCACACGTGATGACTCCGTAGTGGATCCCGGAGGACTTATCGCCACAAATTTTGCATGGTATCACTTCAATTTGTGCTGAAAGAAAAAAAAATAGACATTTCGAGTTTACAAATTTGTCTTCTTCCTTTCACTCCTCCTGCTTCGTTTGCCATCTATCCCTGTCCTGATGTTTGTGTTTGGAAATGCAGAGGTGGGTGGTGGTGTGGGCCTCATCCGTTACTGTTTGAACATCCTTCTTAAGCTGCTTCCATCTGCTAATGTTTGCTTTGCTTTTCTCAAACTAAAAAACATAACCAGAGACCAGTTTTTTAAAACTCTTGCCTTTGCTGTTTTCTCCTTTATAAACTTGACCTTACAATAATGTGCCTTGTAGGGGCTTAGGGCCTGCCTATAGTCTCAGCCACTTGGGAGGCTGAGGCATAAGGACGGCTTGAGCCCAGGAATTCCAGGCTTCGGGGAGCTATGATTGTGCCACTGTATTCCAGCACGGGTGACAGCAAGACCCTGTCTAAAAAAATCAAAAAAAGAGGGCGGTGCCTGTGTCTCAAAGGAGTAGGGCACTGGCACTATATGCCAGAGGTGGCAGGTTCAAACCCATCCCTGGCCAAAAAAAGCACACACACACACACAAATTAAAAAAAGTAATAGTGTGGCTCAAAAATTCCTCAAACCCACCACTTTAGAGTTGTTATTTTGCACTTGAAATGTTAAGTCATTGAGAGCTTTCACATGGCCTATCTCAAGTGTGTGTGTGTATATATATATATATATATTTTTTTTTTTTTTTTTCCAGAGACTGAGTCTCACTTTGTTGCCCTCAGTAAAGTGCTGTGGTGTCACAGCTTACAGCAACCTCTAACTCCTGGGCTTAGGCGATTCTCTTGCCTCAGCCTCCTGGGTAGCTGGGACTACAGGCACCTGCCACAATACCTGGCTATTTTTTTGTTGCAGTTTGGCCAGGGTTGGGTTTGAACCCATCACCCTCAGTACATGGGGCCAGTACCCTACTCACTGAGCCACAGGTGCTGCCCTCAAGAATATTTTTAATAAGTAAATGAAGCAAAACTGGGGGTGGTGGTGCATGGTAGCTTTATACATACATAAAGTATATGGCAGATGAATGTGAAATAGCTAGTAATGTATCAGTCTCATATTTATCCAGTATGTTGTATATGTCCTCTGAGACATGAAGGCTATTGACACAAGATGAGATGTGTTTATCTAAGAGCATTAACAGCCATCTCATCCTTTTCTACAATAAAAAAAAAAAGAAAAAAATGTGTTTATGAAACCAATAACCTAATTAATAAAATAAAATTAATGCTTGGAAAAATCAGAGAAAAAAAGATAAATTATTTGGGTGCTAAGCGTGACTTTAATAGGACCTTTAAATAATTTCATTGAAGAGGAAATAATTTTTGTTGATTTTGAAAATTGTGTAGGATTTGGTTAGGTGGAAGGGAGGCAAAGAGCATTTCTGGCAACAGAAATAGTGGGGTGTGGGATTTTTATTTGCATGTGCGAAGTTTGGTGTAATGTCCTAGGTATGTATATGTGATGACCTCTTGTTAAGATGATTATAAATCAGCAGCATAAAGGCTGTGGATGACTCTCTGAGAGAAAATTTATTTAGAATGTAGTGGTGCTTACGTCTCTGATAATATTCTAAGAGTTGTTAAAATTACACACACTATGAAGATCTCCTATTTCCTCTCCCCGTTTAAAATAATTATGTAAAATATACTTTAAAATGCTTTGTACATCAATCTGTCACTTGGATGTTTTTCTGTAAGTTTGTCACTCTTAAATATACAAAACAAATAAAATGGAAGGCATTATCTTCTTTTTCTTATTGTTTTACATTTTTTAGAAAGATAATATTTAGCTTAGGATAGCACATTGAATTTTTCAAAATTAAATATTTCACAGGAACTTTAAATCATCTTTGTAAGCATATATTTCTACTTGCTTCTGATTCTTCTTGTTTTCAGATTAGAAGAATTAGCAACTGTTTTCAAGATTTTGTGTTAGGGGAAAAACATAAGATTTGATGTCATTCTATTTTGTTCTCCTGGACTTCACCTTTCACCTGATAATGATCGGAACTATGGCCAGGGTAAAATCTCTGATCTTGTATTTTCTGATTTATGAAGTTTAGCTAACAAACTTTACAGATGTGTGACGATCAAATGAATATTTCATGTAAAAGTGTCTTGTACATAGTGTAGACCTAGAAAATGTCAGTCTTTATCTTCCTTCGCCTCATGAACTGATTTTGCTGACGCTTTTTTGGACAAGCCACATAATTATTCTTTTAATTATTTTGTCATTTTAAAATAAGTTAATAAATAGTACTTATAAGTTATTTGTATGATGAGTTTTTTTTTTTTAAAGCAATAACCTTTCAAACAGTAGATTGTTTATAAAGATTACAAAATCAACTAAAAAATCCCAGGTATCCATTGTGTAGTTTTTAGTTTATATGATATTAAGTCAGAGGTTCTCTTTGCATAAATTACTCCCCAGGGAGTAACTTACATGTGGGGAGAATCTGCTTCAATACGTTCTTAATTATAAAATGATCTAACTTTAAAGAAAATGAAAATAGAGGTAATTTGCCCCCTAGGGTAAGAGAAGATGTTTTTGAAAGCCACAAAGGTTATCTTTTACACAACTTCAGAAATACAAATGAGATCAGGAACATTCGATAGAGCATCTGCATATTTATATGTATTTATAATCCTGGCTCAACATGTGATCCCAAAGAACCGTAAACATTTTAACAGCATTTTTAAAGAGAAAAAAGTCACTTCAAGGGTCTGTGTGTATGTTGCTGTGTGGGGGAAAGGGTAGCAGTTTGTAAATTCTGGGGCCACTTTTATTTTACTTCTTACGACAGAATAAACAGTTGAGGTTTATTATAGGTGAAGATCAATTTAAATCCTTTTAAAGTACCAATTCTCTTCCTTTTCGTTCATTTAGAAAAATGAACTGCTTCTGAGCCACAACTTTATAGTTTGTACTACGTATTTTATAAGGCACATCGTCAAGGTACAGTATTTCAGAATCTGATTAGAGCAGCAGATCAGTTCCCGCTCTAACGTTTGCCATTTCTAAATGTCTTGCCGTTTATACCAGGCACAGCCTCTTGCAGAATTGTTTTGCAGGGAATACAGATCTAGTGACATGTTGTTTATCACGGTTTCCAACTGGAGATCTTAGGAGGATTTGGTGGCTTGGATCTCACCAGCTGTGACATGGAGTGTGGGAAGAGAAACTGAGGAAAGAGTTGGACTTTTGTAATATTGGTTGACGCATGGGTTTATTCAACAATAGCATTCCCTGAGAGCCAGACTGGGAGGAGCTGAAATGTTCTGCAATTTGTTCATTTCCCCCCAATTTCCTATATATTCCTCTCACTTATATTTTTCTATTGGCATTACTTTGTGGATATGCTTATTAAAATCCTATTTAACAATTGTTTTTCTTATTTATAAAAGCAATGCTGGATAGGTTTTCTTTTCTGAAATAGTATTTTCAGTGTCAAAAGAGTATCACGAAAGACTTAAAATACGTTAAGGCTTTACTTATATTAGAGCAATTTATGAAGTGCAGTTAACTTACTAGCCCATGACTGGCATGCAGATCCTAGTCAACAATTATGGAGTCATCAAAATTTGTCTCCTTCTTTGAAGATGGCAATTCTTTTCCCCCAGGACAAGGCCCCTTGAAGGCCCCTTCTTTCACTGGAGTTCCTTGCCACAACTTAGTACAAAACCACCATGTTTTCTATCCTTCCTGTTTATTCCAACTTACACAGTTTTTTTTTTTTTTTTTTATCCTGCCTCCTCAAAGCTCCTGTTGGTGAAAACAGGTGTTAAGATTACATAAATTAATTCAGGCTAGTGAGTAACTAGAAAATGCATCACTTTGATGCAACAAAAATACCTTAAGTCTTAAAAACTTCATCAGAAATGGTAGTAATTAATTAAAAAAAATAAAAAACATACAAACACACAAAAGAAATGATAGTAATTAGCCGGGAGCTGAGGCAGGTGCCTGTAGTCCCAGCTACTCTGGAAGCTAAGGCAAGAGGATCTCTTGAGCCCAAGAGTTTGAGTTTGCTATGAGCTGTGATGCCACAGCACTCTACCTGGGGTGATGGAGTGAGACCCCGTTAAAAAAAAAAAAAAAAAAAAGAAAAGAAAAGAAAAAAGAAATGGTAGTGAAATGGTAATAATAGCAGACCTTTCAGGCACTTTCTGGTTTGAGGAAACACTTTTTACTGTGTATAATACTTTTGTGGTTATTAATTCTCACCATTCCATCTCCAACTCAACTCAGTCATTTTTGTATTCTGGGCATTTTTAATCCATTGAGGACAGGGACAAGGTCATACTCCTTTTTTGTTTTCTATAGTGCCTAAGGAAGAATTTTCATAATTCCTGAAAATAATGGTCCTCAATGTTTTCTTCTTTCAGTACAACCAAGATATCTCACATACTCCCTTTTATAGAAACTGCTTTAAGCAACTCTGATTTGTCATTTTTGATATGAAGAGATGAAACCAGAGTGGGGGAACATGTTAGAAAAGGCCCCTGAGTGACTCTGATATTCTATGATAAGGATCCCATTGGGACGTCAATTAGTCAAGTTATAGCTAGGGACTCAATCATGCAAGATCCCCTACAAAGGTTAGAACTCCCTGAGAAAGGCCAGATCTGAAAGTTTTAAGGAGTGACCACTAAATCTTCCCATCTCCACTTTGGGTTGGGGATTAGAGTAGCAGTATCTTTGTTTACTGCTTTCCCCTCCCTTTAGGGGATAAGAAGCACCGGTCCAGCTGAGGCTGTGATTCCTGAACACTGGACACTGTGTTTCTGAACACAGGCCACATTCCTGGACACTAGGTTTGCCTGTCAGTTTCTGTTTTCCATAATTTTACAGTTATGCTAAAAGTGGGCAGAGCAATTAAATCTCTTAATGTCTGAGCAAAGCACAATTTACACATGTAGAAATTTCCAATAAAGATGACTATTTTGGTTAAAAATCCTTTTGCAGATGGTCTCAGTAGCCCAAGTTGTATCTCATCTACCCAAATTGTATCTCATCTACCATCTGTGATAAATCCAAGTTAAAATATCTGTTTGTACTTTTTCCCTCTCTCACTGGCAGACTGATAAATATCTATGTCTTTTAGGTACAAAATCTTCTGATGTCACATAACAACAAACTCCAAGGCCTATGATGAAGCAGGTATTTCTGGGACCTGGTTCCACTGTAACTGATAAAAATAAGACAGTAGCCCTGAGGTCAGGGTGAAATTGGAAGTGTGGAAAAATGATACCCCCCTAGGGGACAAACACCAATGTCTTGAGGTCTGGATCGTGCTAGGAGGTAGTGGTTCTGCAAGATTCCTGAAGCTGCACCAGGAATTTTGCCCTCGCTCCTGTATCTCATTCGTGCAGAGTGCATTCCGAGTGTGCAATCTAATGCATTCAATTCGATTTCTACTACAACACTCCCATCTATTCTTTCAGCTTCTGAGGTTCCCTCTCAAACTCTTCTCTGTGCTACTCTGGGTGGTGGGAGCCTCTGTTCCTTCAGTGGATAGATAGAACCTAAATGCCATCAAGATACATTAACCTTTATATTATTATAATTCCCTGTAGTATTTATCATTGGAAGGTGGCTTACAAAAATTAGTACCATATGACAATGACAGAAAAGAGAGATTTTTTTTTTCCAAAGGCATAATTTGTAGGATTATCACGAAGGGGGGCTGATTTATCTTTTACATAGGAACATTTACCATCCCCGAATGGCTTGCTCACTCTAACCCCCCAGAGGACTGAAACGACAGAAAATGAGAGCAACAAATAACAATGACAGCAATTAGCATAATCATTAGAGGCAATTACTGTACGTTAAATACTCCCTTTGTAAGCAAAGTAAATCACTTTTATAAGTTGTAGTGGTTTTAAACTCATAATTTATGAATTAATTCCCACTAAATACATCTTGTCCTGTCAACATTTTAATTATAATGGGATAATATGTGTGTGGGATCGAACGTCAATTTGGTTGAGAATGACTATGGCCTTGGCATCATGTGGGATTACGATAAAAATAAGGCCTACTTAGACTCACCAAAAGCAGTTGAATCAGAATTTAGAATTTGCTTTTTTTTTTTTTTTTTGAGACAGGGTTTTGCTCTGTTGCAGTGGCAGAGTGCAGTGGTCTCATCGTAGCACACTGCAACCTCAGACTCTTGGGCTTAAGTGACCCTTTTGCCCCAGCCTCCCCAGTAGCTGGGACCACCTTGCTTGCCCCTTCCTTCCTTCCTGCCTTCCTGCCTTCCTCTCTCTTTTTGTAGAGACAGGGTCTTGCTATGTTGCTCAGGCTAGTTTTGAACTCCCTGACCTCAGTGAACCTCCCACTATAGCCTTCCAAGGTGCTAAGATTACAGGATTGAGCCACTGCCCCCAGCCTTAGTTACCCTTTTTTGTTAGTCTACTATATAGGTGCTAGCATTCTTTTAGATAAATATTTTATCTAATTTAATTCCAATCATAGTTGTATTCTTTAGAAAAGAAAGAAACAGAGACTCAAGGAACATAGGCTTAACATTCAGAAGGGTCCACAGATTTTGCACGGCAGGGTAAGGATTCTACTTAACTGCTGATTCTGATTCCCAAGCCCCAAGTTTTTGAAGCCACAATATCTATCATTCAAATGGCACTTTTCCTATTAGTCTTTAGTTAGAGCTGAGGGTACAATCAATGGCTTTTCAGCAAAGACACTTCTGCAGGTAGCAGAGATGGCAAAGACCAAGCAAGGCCTCCTGGAACACCATAATTGGTCACCAGATCTCAGAGCTGGCCCTTTGCTTTTAGGCCCAGAATTTTCTCTCCGATGAGCTCTCTAGGATTTAAATTTGATGTTCTATATTGTCCAGATGGAATTTTAAATTTCTCTGGCATTAAGATAAGAAATTTACAGGCTTCAGAAAAAGTAGTTTCTGCTATTGCTTTTTAGCCATTGCCTTTTGTTTATACAGGTAGTAGGGTAACCGAAGGGGTTAAGAAAAAAGGAGGGGAAAAGGCAGAAGAAAGAGAAGCCAGCATATTCCAGAAACATCTTCTGTTCCTGTGATTAACACGCAGTGGACCAGTTTTCGTTTGCAGATTTAATGGTTGTTAGCTGCACCCACATTTTCCACATTCTAGCCCTGCGGGGTGGTGGCTCCTTCCTCTTCTGGAGAATCACTCTTGGGGTTGTGGTTGCCCACTCCTTCCCTGGATACTCAATCCTGACAAAGTCTTGCTTGAGAAGATTGTTTAAAAATACAGTTTTCCTGTTTTAAAAATCAAATTTCACAAAGAGTGGTAAGGTAAGCAAGTCAAGTAATTTTAGAGATTAAGAGATGAGCTCGTGTTAGCCATCCATGGTTGTTTTGGAAATGCAGTGTTGAAAAGCTATGCTATCTCACTGAGGCAGATGTTAACCTGGAGTTCAGTGGCCATCTTGGAGACTCGGAGCATTCTTCTTGTCTCTCATAGTGACGCTGTCCTGACACTCACTATCTCAAAGTGTGGTCCCTGACCAGCAGCAGCCTGGGTGCTCCTTAGAAGTGTAGACACTTAGGTCCTACCCTAGGCCTACATAATTAGAATCTGTGTTGTAACAACATTTTTGTAATTCATATACACAATGAAGTGCGAGAAATTTTAGAAGTTTTGGAAGAGAGAAGGGTAACACATTCTATACTTTACCTTTCAAGATCTCTGCTCTTAAGCTCCAACTCTCTGTAAAGAGAACTGAATCTCTATCTATCTCTATCTCTATCCTTTATTTTTTAAATACAGAGAGTGCCAAAAAATGCATACACATTTTAAGAAAGGAAAAAACTGTATTAAAATGGTAACACTCAATATGTACAGATTAAAAAAAGGTAAATACAAGTTAAATTCGAGTGACTCCTGTAATTGCAGAAGTCAAACATGACTTGAGTCTGACAATTTTAATACAGTTTTTTCCTTTTCCTAAAAGGTATATACATTTTTGGCACCCTCTGTATATAAAGAAGATACCTTCTCTACTTGATAGCTAATTTTTCCAGTTCTGAAAAAAGCAATTATTTTGCTTCAATGAATAACACTTTGTATGTCTCTGGTTCCTTAAATTTTTCACAGCCCCTTTCTCTAGTCTACATTTAGTTGAAAGCTTTGGCAGGAAGGAAGCTCATGTTTATGGAACCCCACTGTCGCTGAAGGGGAGGCATGGAGGCATGTCACAGACCTCATCCCAGGCATGATTCAGAATGACCAGGTAGAGTGTCTTCCCTGAAGAATAATTCAAAAAGAGACAAAAAAATCTTTTCAGAAAATGAAAAAAAAAAGCAACTTCTCTATGTTAAAAATTGAAGTGCATTGGGAGAAGGAAGAGACAAGTCATAGACTGAGAGAAAATATTATGGAACACCGTCTGATAAAGGACTTGTATCTAAAATATATAAAGAACTCTTAAAGTTTAAAAAATGGGAAAAAATCTGAACAGATACTGCACCAGAGAAGTTATAGGAATGGCAAATAAGCACAGGGAAGATGCTAGACGCCGTGTGCCATTAGGGAATTGCAAATGAAAAACAGTGGGGCACCATGCCATGTCTATCCGGAAGGACATGCATAACCTACGAATGTGACAACATCTGATGCGGGAGGTGACTCAGAACTAAGGAAAGGGCACTTGTTGCTGGTGGGAATGCAGAATGCTCTACCCACTTTGGAAGGCAGTTCAAGAGATTCTTACAAAGCTACAACAGTCTGATCACAGAGCCCAGCCATTGTGCCTCCCGGGATTTACCACCTGAGCTGAAAACTTATATCCACACAACCTGCACAAGAATATTTACACATTCGGCAACTATATTCATAATTGCCAAAAACTAGAAACAGCCAAGATATTCCTCCTAGGTGAATGGTGTGGTTCAACCATACAGCAGAATATTATCTGGTGATATGAAAAGAGCGAGTAGGTGTGAGAAGACTTGGAAGAACCTTCAATACATATTATTGCTGGTATGAGTCTAACTGTATAACATTTTGGAAAAGGTAAAACTATAGAGACAATAAAGAAATCAGTGGTTGCCGTGGGTTTGCAGTGGGGGAGGGGGATGAATAAGATGCCCAGGGAATTGTTAGGATGTGACACTGTTCTGTACGATAGAGTAATGACAAGTGCCCCAATGCGTTTGTCAAACCTATAGAATGGTACAACACAAAGAGTGAACATTACTGTAAACTGTGGATTATAGCTCATGTATCTATATTGGTGAGTTATTATAGAAATATGCCATACGAACACAAAGTATTAATAAAAGAAAAAATTATGTGTGGGGCTGGGTGTGTGTATGGACCTCTAATGTGCTCTCTGATCAATTATTCTGTAAATCTAAAATTGTACTGAAAAGTTCATTAATTATTCAAAAAAGTGAATTGCACAAAGATGCCTCCTTTGCTGGAGGTAGTGAGGATCATCTGAGACACCCCAGCTAAAAGAAGTAAAAAGTTCTTTAAAAATAATAAATTGAGCAAACATCTGTTTGTTTTGGACTACATGTATATGCAAAACCAAGCTTCTGTCTTTAAAATGAATGCTGTGCTTGTACAGCTTAAATCTCCGCAATACGGAGACCTAAGAAGCTGGATGTATCCAGGAGAAGGTGTTAATTTCAACTGGGGGAAGCTGGTGCTGGGGTGGCTTTTGAGCTGGGTCTTGGAAAGCGAGCAAGCTTCAAGTACTAAGTATGTAGGAAAAAGGAAACCTTAAAGTTGGTTGCTAAAGACTGAAAGAGGAAAATCCAGTAACAGGAGTAAAAAAAAACTCCAGATGAGGTATTTAAATGTGTTTGGGGGACCTAGTTAATGGGGTTAAATTAAAAGTAAATAGTAGAAGGCTTCTAGGATTATCAAATAACCATGCTTTCATTTGGAGTCACTCACTGTATGTTAAGTCGAATCACATGAAATTGCCTCCTTTTTGTACAAAAAAATCGCCAAGGTTGACAATTTCATAGAGTTCAACCTGGTGCTATTATTCACTGTGTTCTGAGATGGAGCTCCTGTACTAGAATGTTTTCAAGAATACATGAAAAGACCAATGATACAAGGACTTGCTGAATAAATGTAAAAGTAAAGCCATTAAATTGTTAATAAATATTCAGAGTCAGACAATTCCAAGTTCAAACACGATTTAAGCAACCCCCCCATATCAAGAGAATAACCCCAGTGGCTAAAGTTTGGGATGGACAGCAAACAATATTCTTTCTCAGTTTCTTCATTGACACAAGCAGTTAGAGACCATTCCTGAAGTTCCCAGCACTTGTTCAGAGAGTTTGAAAATAAGCAAAACATGTCTTTTTCTGGTTGGTGATAAAGAAAGACTAAATCTCTTGAGTGTGTTAAAAAAAGAGACAAGCCAGGACTGCGGAGAAAAAAAGGAGGATATGTTCTAAAATATAGCCATCAGAATCTAATTTCGATGCCTTTGTTCTTGAAAAAAGAAACCTTTCAAAACAAGAGTGACATCATATCTTTTCATGAGGTATTTGGGTACATTATTGCCCCACATTAAGATGATGTCCACGTGAGATCAGATGGTTACTATTATATGAACGGTTACCGTCCTAATCTAATCACAACTTTCATTAACTGGCTCAGAACATCTCACAAGTAGGCTGGGTGGCCAAAAATGAAACAACAGTATTATTTGCCACTTTTTCATGTTTACGGACACTTTTGTTTTTTAACGTGCTCTTAGCCATTGATGCAGCAACACTTACATAGATGAATGATAGAACACAGGTTAGATATTTACATTTGTATGTGCGTGTGCGGGAGAGAGACAGGCAATATGACACCAGAGATCTTTCTGCAAGAACTCAGATTTTAGGAACTCATTTTCTAATTTGTTATCTGCAGGACCTTTGAGTTTTGTTAAACATCGATGATGTTATCGTGGCTAAATATGTTTTCAATTTCCATATTAAAACATTACACTGTTATATAATTTATGTTCTCGCTAAATTGCAATCCAAACTACATTGCTTCGACCCTGAATCCTGAAATAAAAAGAAGTCATAGAATTGAAGAGACAGTTTTACTTCTGATGATATGAATGACCGTAGAGATTAGAGAAAGATAAGCTTGGCATGTATGTATATATTTCTTTTTTAAAGGAGGCATATAGAATATATAGGACAGTGTTCTCACTTGCACATAGCAATTGCTTCAGGGGTAAAATGATAATTGAGAATGTCACTCTCTTGTAATTTCATCCTATGATAAATAAAGCAAAAGGCTGATGTCCAATGTGGGACTGAGGCAAGGCTCAGCCGCCCAACACATGTAGAATTAGTGACTGGCTCCCTCAAACACTGCAGTGCCTGTTCTGCTGATACTGCACACTTTCTTTAAAGAGATTACCAGCATAATCCTAAATATCATAGGACCCGAGCGATCTTATTTTTGAGCTCATCAGTCCAGCATGCTGCGCGTAATCCCTAACAGCTTTATTCTGTGTTTATGTAAGCTGGTGAAGTTGTGTGAACACGACGACCATCCTGTCTCCTTCCTGGACACATTACTTTGTATTTTTGCCACAAAAAATAGTAAGAAAAGATATTCTCACGGTTGCAACAAATTTCCCTCCTTTTGAACTGCTTTTCTCTAAGTGGAACTTCCAAAACGATCATTTGATAGTATAGAATAATATTTGGATGGAGATATTTATGGTGTATCCCAGTTGTTGTGTTTTTTATACATTAGTTTCTACCATGGGCATTTTGATAAGACCAGGTGGATTGAATTGGCAGAAAAAGGGTCCACCCCATTGTTTAGAAGCTTAAATTACTTTTAAAGATGCAGAGATGCTTCTTTTTTGGAGAAAATATTAGGGGAAAAAGACATTGGTGAAAACCAGAAATGACTAAGCATAGTACCAAGTCTTCTTAACTTGAAAAAAACAAAACCCCACAGCTTTAATTTAGGGTATTCCTTTTAATTTTGTTAAAGTTTAAGAGGAAAACGTAAAAGTGCATTTGTTTATATTTTTCACTTAAACAGTGAGCCCTGTGTCTGTATGAAGGTGCACATAACCCCCTAAAATGGAGCACTGTGTTTTAGGTACATTTACAACAGAAGGTAACTGCATGTTTGTTTCTTAAAAACAACGAATCAGAGGAGAAACATTTCTGTTCATCTGGGAGCCTCTGCTAATTGTGATTCAGCCCCAAAGAGGATTAAGTACATAGACGTTAGTATGTCCAGTGTTATTAATTTCTAAACAACAATAGCAACAATATCCTGAGTAAATCTGTCAGTAGTAAGGATAAATAATTGCTTAAAGACTCCATTGATGTCAGAACTGCAATTTGCTGGTAATAGCTTATTTCACCAATGAGATCTTTCAATACGTATAATTTGAAATTAATGAGTAATTGCATAGAACAATATCTATTTAAAAACACGCACTTGTAATTCTGAATTGATACATTTAAAGGAGTTTAACTTTGATTAGTTAACTCTTTTGGAACAATTTCCAGGGTTGTAGGACTTGAAACAAACAATTATATGGATGTACATTTTAATATTTCCAACTGTTGTTTATTGCTATCTAGTACCACACGGAAATGACAAGAAATCATTTTACCCTGAGAGAGTTTTAAAACAAATGATCAAAAACCTGTCTACATCATGAGATAATATGTGTCTGGGAAACTGTGCACTAACTTAATTGTTAAAAAAATTAGGAGAAAAACTCCGGTGTAATTTATATCATTGTTAATAATCATTCAGCCAAATAGATTTTTTTCCTTGAAAATAGAATTATATATGAGAAAGTGTCTGGTGTGTGTGTGTGTATATATATATATAATATATATATCATATCTATATATGCATGTATAATATTCATGTCTATGTATATATTATATATATATACACTAAAGGAATTTTTTTAAAAATTAGAAAAGTAAAATGCTCTTAACTTCAGCAGTGCCAATGACTAAAAATCAAAGCTACAAAATTGTGAGAAGGATGTTCATATGGCTAACATAATGTGAGTGCAATGTGGTAGATAACTACTTGAATTTAATCTCCAAATGTATGCATCTGGTAATTCATCTCAGGATATGACAATATTTATATATAAATATCTTCTTCGCTGTAAAATGAAGCCTGAGTGACTTCCTTATTATATACATTCCTAAGTCAGAAAGTATTTTATTGTTCCCGCAGCTAGCTGGCTAGCTAGTTTGCTGAGAGCTGATAAATGCTGACTTTCTTGCCTGGAGGATGGTTCATACAGCGAAATGCCAGAAAAGAGAAGAAAACGTAAAACTCACCAGTGGCGTCAGCTTTGGTTTTGAGCTGGTTCTCACACATTTTGACGTAGCAATGAAAAGTCTAACTGAAAAATATTACACTTTGCACTCGAGGTCTGACGACCGCCCCTATGTTATCCCACACGTACAATCCCAACAGACTGCATTAATGAGATTAAATGAAAGAGGAGTTAAAGGCATCAACGGTTCCATTTCATTAAGTAAAGGTGAAAGGCTGCTCAGGAGAGGAAGGGAGGAGGGAGAATATTGGTTTTTCTTTTTGACACTGTTCATTCGCTGAAGAATGCATACTTTGCTTACTAGCAAGCAGCAATTTATAAACATAATTCTCCTCCCCCAAACTGTACAGAGAAATTCCCCTTTGTTTTCATCCTGTTGGAAACAGATCTGATATGCATATGGCATGTAACTAGAGTCATCCCCGTGACTATAAAAGTGTGACATAAATTTCCCTCAGAGCGAATTTCTCTCTGGTCACTTTGGACCCTCTGACTGAGGTCCAGTGACCAAGGACTGCATACAGGAATAACTCAGTGCCTGTTCTCCAAATACGAGACCTAGGAAGTAATTAACAGAGCACAGGGATGTTGTATAGTCAAAGAAAACACGCACACATCTTACAGCAGCCAGCGCAGCAACAAAGCCTGAGGACCAGTTTGAGGATTCTCACACCCAGCAGCCTTGCCTGGCCCTAAACCTGAAGTCTCAAGCGACTTCCTTCTCCCACTGTGCCTCTCTAAGAAAGATAAGGACACAGCGACAGACGTTTCTGATCCTCAACCCTTGTCACTAGAAAGAATAAGTAGATGAATATGTAAAAATTGCTTTAACTTCCACAGGAAAAACAAGCTATTTACACAAGCACGAAATGCTTATGTAAGTTGTAGCGTTTAACTTTGCCTAGAGCTGCGGAATCGCTTCAGTGATGAAACTCACATCTTTCTTTCCCTTCACCCCTCACCTCCTGCGTATCGCTGTCTACACCTCTCAAATTCTTTCTACTAATCACTACCATGAATGGTTTCTTTTAATTTATTTTTTAAGAATTAATTTTATTGTGTATGTTTAAGATACACAACACGATGTTATAAGACACATACACTGAATATAGTAAAACGGTTCCCATAGGGAACAAATGAATGAATCCATCATCTCACATAATTGCCATTTTCCCACGCCCTCATCCATGGCAAGAGTAACTATAATCTCATTTATCGAAAGTCTTGAGTACTCAAACAATACGCTAGTACCAGAAATAGTTTCTGGATCTCCTTCCCTTCTGCTTCTTTCTTCTCTTGAACAGCTCAGCTTTCTCCTAGCCTATATCATAGTAAGACTGCTTTCCCAGGGGCCCAAGGGAAAGTGAGTAGAGGAGGCTGGGAAATCCATTCAGTGTTGTTGCCAGCATGGAGGAGCTGAGTCCAGTGGTGCCCATCTCCGTAACTTGGAGACCTGAAACACACTGATGCCCGGGCATTTTCCTCTTTCACAGCTTGATTTGCTTGGTGTGGGGCAAAGTCATGTGGAGTTTTCAACACTTCCAAAATGACCCCAGTGTGCTGCGAGGACTGAAGACCCCTGGAAAGTTCCTCAGAACCACAAGACATCTATGTTCTAGATTGGTGACCCCCCACTAACCACTGAGTCAGAATCTGAGCAAGGGTCTGAGACACTAGAGAGATGATGAGATGAATTTGGTAAAAACTTGAGGAAAGCATCTTGGACTTTGAGCAAGCATATCTAGCTGTAAATTCTTGGGTAAGTTGCTTAACTGTTTTCTGGGCCTCAGGCTGCCCATCTCTGAAATAAGACAGTGACGCCTACTCATTGAGTCATAGACGGAGGGAATGGGAAACCGCTTAGTAGGAGTTCTGAAACAACCCAGGGATCTGAGGAAGGTCCTGGAATACGAGCTGTCCTGCCTCTACTGATCTCGTCGATGTGCTGTTTTGGCTGTTGACTCTGCATAGCGTCCATGCATTCAATTCTTATTAATTAATTCACAAGTAATTAACACTATTTGCTTTGCTTTTTTAATTTCCCATCAAATAATATATGATAAGCTCATAGTTCAGTGTGTATTTAAAACCTGTGGATTGAATTCTATTTAATTCATTTCATCGTAATTGCTAGTTTTCTGTATAATACTAGAAATAATATTCTTAGAAGATCTGTAGGTAATTGAAGATAAGGAAGAAAGCCATTTAAGAACTCCCTTTTCTTTGTCAGAAAGCAAACAGATTTGGGGATACCAAGTGTTTCAAATGTTTCAGTCTGTTACAGTTCATATGTGGAAATGGAATTGGTCTCTGGGAGCTATTTAAAGGTTATTAGATATTAATTTGAGTGGGATAGAATTTATAGGCACCATTCATAGGAGACTGAAAGCCAGGGTATCAGGAGTAGAAACTCATGCCTCCTCATGTCCCCTGAGCTGTGACACTAATCAAACTCTTGCCCTGGCCGACCATGGAATGGCACCCCAAGAGACAAAGGGGGGGTTGGAGCTGAGGACTCAGGTGTGAGAGGTGAATCTAGCCTGTGTTCAGGATAGCAGGAGGAAATGGCTTACATTAAAGTTCTAGTTTTATCACTTTCTTTATCCCAAGCTTTTCAGTCCTCCAAGGTGCACAAAATAACCCCAAACTCCTCCTTGGCCTTTCCACACCTGGGCCAGCTCTGCTTGGAGGGGTTTACCTGTGATGCATTCACCTTAGCCACCCCAAATGGCCGGCTTCTCTGCCTGTTTCACACCACCTGTCTCCCTGTCCTCCTGGAGGCTTCTGTTCACTGTGCTCTAGTTATCCACATCCAACCTATTCTTGAGGACCCAGCTCAGCTTCCATCACTGTGGAAAGCATCCCTGACCACAGTGATTTCTGCTCATCCTGGGTTCCTACATCTCCATTGCTCATTTGGTCTAGAGGTTCTTTGTTAATCCCCCTTATATGCTTACCTTTCACCTTGACTATAAGCTCCTTAGGGATAAAACCTGCTCTTTGTGTCCGCTAATGTCCAGCACAGAGACTCTAGGACATGTGTGGGGTCCATCAGCAGATGAGTGTACACTGCTTGATCCACCACATCCCCGGGGAACCGTGTGTAACTCCCTCCACCTACTGCCAGGATTTCCCCTAACTTGAGTTTTACAGTGATCGCTTATCTTTGGGGTATGTTTGCTGGCTGGCTGGCTGCTGTTCAGTGGAGATGACGGATTGGTTAAAAAGAAAAGGACTGTCCGGTTTTTGTCTTTTATTTAGTTGTGATTGGTTCTAAGTGTAGGAATAAGGAAGTTGAAACAAAAACCTTTTCTTGAGGTTTTCTTTTCCTTTAACATATTACCTGTCCCTTCATCCCCTTTGTCTAGCCTTCAATTTGCACTTTGGACCTTTATCCCATTGGTTCAGGTCTCTTTCTGTCCTGTTGGTGGTTTTCTTCTTATTGGAGGTCTTATCACTCAAGACCAGAGGAGGCTTCTTTCTCCCCTGCACAGCTTTCCCTTGACCCTGTCCCATAGCAGAAGCAGCTATTACACACTTTTCACACCAATATGGTGCTCAGGACTGTCCCTGACATTATAGGGCATTAAGCTAGTGAGGCAAAAAAATTCTACCACCTCCCCACCCCATTCCTAAGATTCAAGGGGGAAATGAGGGTAAAACCTTTTTGAACAGAAGAAATGTCATTAAAAAGAAAGAACTTGATTTTATAGAAAATGGTCCTCTGAGCTGGGCGCCCACAGCTCAGTGGTTAGGGAGCTGGCTACATGCTCCAGGGCTGGTGGGGTTGAAGCTGGCCTGGGCTTGCTAAACAAACAAACAACAACAACAAAAGTAGCTGGGTGTTGTGGCTGTTAGTTCTAGCTACTAGGGAGGCTGCAGCAAAAGAATCGCTTGAGCCCAAGTGTTTGAGATTGCTGTGAGCTGTGATGCTACAGCACTCTGCTGAGAGTGACAAAGTGAGAATTCTGTTCAAATTAAAAAAAAAAAAAGAAAGAAAAGAAAAGAAAATGCCCCTCTTCTGCCAATGACTAGGGCAGTCATTGTCAAGTGTGGTCCCCAGACCAGCTAAGTCAGCAGCAGCACTGGGGACCTGTCAGCTGTGTAGATGGTTGGACTCTGCTCCACACCTACTGAATCAGAGGTTCTGGGGTCGGGCTCGGCCTCACGCGTGCTCCAGATGGTGGTGATGCACGCTTGTGTTTCAGAACTGCTGGTTCATAGCCTGCGTTTTTCAGTCAGAAGGAGCTAGACTTGATTCACAGCTCAATCGCGCACTAGCTGTGTGGTCTCGGTAATTTATTTAATCTTCTGATGTTTCCGTTTCAACAGCTGTAAAATGGGGAAGACAGACTGAATGTTTGTGTCCCCCACAAAATTCGTGGGGTGAAATCCTGACCCTCCCGTGGTATTGGGAGGAGACTGAGGCATGAATCCAGAGCCCTTGAGAGTGGGATTTGTGCCCTTAGAGGAGAGGCCCAGGAGAGCTACCTTGTCCCTTCCATCATGCGAGGACACAGCAGGAAAGCTTGAACAAGAGTGAGCCCTCACATCAAATCTTGGCACCTAGGTCTTGGACCAACCAGCCTCTAGAGATGTAAGAAATAAAATGTCTATGTTCTATGGTACTTTGTTCTACCAGCCCTTAACACTGGTGATAAGAATTCCTACCTAAAGCAGTTGGTAAAGAATTTAAGTGAGGTAAAAATCCCTGCACAGTATTGAGTGCTGTCCTGAGCACGGAGTAAGATTTCAGTGATGGTGAGTCACTGCTAGGATATCAGGTTAGTGGAGAATAGAGAGGGTTAAATACTTTTAAAATGTCTGTTATTTTTCTTTACATGTTTCTCAAAACTCGGAAGCACATGAAAATTACTTGGGGGAGCTTTTAAAAAATAATTTGATTCTTCACAGAGGTATGCCAGTCTAAGTTAACATGAATTTTGAGAAGAGAAGTAAGACATCTTTATTTCATTGAAGATACCAGGATCATTCTGATGTACAGGATAAAATACCGTTGCCATGTAGTACAGTCAGTATTCCGGTGGGAAAGACTTGTGAGACAATACAGTACTCAGGCAGGAGGGAATCGTCAGCAATGTGAGACGCATTCAGTATTTCCATGATTTCGCCCGTATTCAGCAGTAAAGAAGTACAGAGAAATGCAGGGTTTCTTATTCTTGCCATTATTAAAATTTTGGGCTGGATAATTCTTTTTCTTTTTTTTTTTTTTTTGAGACGGAGCCTCAGCTATCCCCCTGGGTAGAGTGCCATGGCATCACAGCTCACAGCAACCTCCAACTCCTGGGCTCAAGCGAGTCTCCTGCCTCCGCCTCCCAAGTAGCTGGGACCACAGGCGCCCACCACAATGCCCGGCCAGATAATTCTTTTTCTAAGGGAGCTGTTTTGTGCTGGTAAAC
>CAUYQV010090657.1:0-27815 GCA_963574575.1 Galagoides demidoff | reverse complement strand
TAGCCATAGACACCTGAGCTGGCGGGTTCGAATCCAGCCCAGGCCCACCAAACAACAATGATGGCTGCAAGCAAAAAATAGCCCAGTGTTATGGGAGGTGGAGGCAGGGGAATCACTTGAGCCCAGGAGTTGGAGGTTGCTGTGAGCTGTGACACCACAGTAGTCTACCCAGGGCAATAGCTTAAGGCTCTGTCTCAAAAAAAAAAAAAAAAAAAAAGGCAATAAAACAAAAACCAGAAAAATGAGAAAAAATTAAAATAAAAAAATGCAATTAAAAAGTAGAGAAAGCGGTGGCACCTGTAGCTTAGTGGGTAGGGCACCAGCCATGTGCACCAGGACTGGCAGGTTGGAACCTAGCCTGGGCCAGCTAAAACAACAATCGCAACCAAAAAAGCTGGGCATTATGGCAGGCACCTGTAGTCCCAGCTACTTGGGAGGCTAAGGCAAGAGAATCACTTAAGCCCAAGAATTTGAGGTTGCTGTGAGCTGTGATGCCACAGCACTCTACCCAGGGCCATAGCTTGAGACTCCATCTCAAAAAAAAAAAAAAAAAAGGGGTACATAAAAAAATGACAAACTCATTATCAGGGAAACAAGAATCAAAACTACAAGGAAATATCACCTCACCTCTATTAGAGTTATTCATTCAAGCCAGGTAAATTACCTGAGCTCAGGAGTTCAAGACAAGCCTAAGCAAAAGTGAGACCCCATGCCTACCAAAAATAGAAAAACTAGCTGAGTATGATGGCACACACCTATAGTCCCAGGTACTTGGGAGGCTGAGGCAAGGGGATCACCTGAACCCCAGCATTTGAGGTTGCTATAAGCTATGATGCCATGGCACTCTATCCAGGGCAACAGAGTATCTTAAAAAAAAAAAAAACAATAACAGAGTTGATGATAACACAGAGAAAAGGGAATTATTATATATTGCTGGTTAGGAATATAAATGAGTAAATTACGAATGGGCAAATTGTAACAATGAAAAGAGCACTTTACTTTGGCCATTTCTTGTTCCTGCAGCAACCTCCGGTTGACCTTCTGCTGGTAGGTCAAAAGGTCCTACTTTTGGGTAACTGGTATTTACCCAAAAGCAACCTACAGTTAAAGCTCCCTGGCAACTTACATTACATTGATTTAAAAAAAGAGTAAAAGAAAGAAGGTATGATATACCTACTTAGGTATATCAAAGTGATACCTGTAACCCTGTATTTATTGCAACACTATTCACAATAGTAAAGATATGGGATCAACCTATGTGTCCAGTAACAGATAAATGCATAAAGCAATGGTGGTACACAGACACAATGGAGTATTATTTAGCCAGAAAAAAGAATGAAATTATTTGTAGCAACATGGAACTAGAAGACATTATGTTAAGTGAAATAAGTCAGGCATAGAAAGTTATACACAGCATGTTCTCACTCATATGTGGAAACTAAAAGAACAGATCTCATGGAGATAGGGAACAGGAAACACAGAACGGTAGGTACCAGAGATGAGGGAAGGGGATGTGTGTTAAGGAGGGGTGGAAGTTCACAGGTTGGTTAATGAGCACAAACATACAGACAAAAGGAATAAGATCTAATGCTGGATAGCAGAGCAAAGCAGCTATGGCGTATTTCAAAATAGCTAGAAAAGACTAAGCATAGTGGCTCATGCCTGTAATCCCAGTACTGTGGGAGGCCAACGCAGAAGGACTGCTTGAAGCCAGGAACATGAGATCAGTTTAAGAAACATAGCAAGACCTTATCTCCAAAAAAAAAATAAAAAAATAAAAATTAAAACAATTAGGCAGGTATGGTGGTACACGCATATGGTCCCAGCTGCTTTGGAGCATGAGATAGGAGTCTCACTTGAGCCCCAGAGTTTGAGGTTGTAGTAACTGTGGTTATGCCACTGTAGACAACCCAAATAACCTTCACAAAAGAGCAAGACACTGACTCCAGCCCCCCCAAAAAAAGCTACAAGAGAGGACTTGAAATGTTCCTATACATATCCTGTGCATGTAACAACATATACCCCACAAATATGTGCAATTATTCATCAATAAAAAATATACAAATAAAAATTATATCTAAAAAAGGTCAATGACTATGGAATAGATGAAAGAATACAAATTTGACTTGTAGGGTTTTGGTATTATTGACTTTGTGTGACTTAAAATTTACTGCTATACTGTTTTTTTTTTTTTTTTTGAGACAGAGTCTCACTTTGTCACCTTCGGTAGACTGCAGGTGGGGTCACAGCTCACGGCAACCTCAAACTCTTGAGCTCCAGCAATTCTCTTCTCTCAGCCTCCTGGGTAGCTGGAGTGCAGGTGCCGGCCAAAATACCTGGACATTTCTGGAGAAGAGGTCTTGCTCAGGCTGGTCTTAAACTCGTGAACTCCAGCAATCCACCTGCCTTGGCCTCTCAGAGTGCTAAGATTACATAAAATGGGCTGGGTACCCGTAGCTCAGTGGTTAGGGCACTGGCCACATGCTCCAGGGCTGCTGGTTTGAACCTGGCCCAGGGATGCTAAACAAAACAAACAAAAAAAATAGTTGGGTGTTGTGGCAGGTGCCTGTAGTCCCAGCTACTTAGGGAGG
Source organism: Galagoides demidoff (assembly GCA_963574575.1). NCBI lineage: Eukaryota > Metazoa > Chordata > Mammalia > Primates > Galagidae > Galagoides > Galagoides demidoff. The sequence goes on along the minus strand of CAUYQV010090657.1, from coordinate 25,224 downwards.
CTGAGGCGAGAGAATTGCTGGAGCCCAAGTTTGAGGTTGCTGTGAGCTATGATGCCACAGCTCTCTACCGAGGGTGACAAAGTGAGACTGTCTCAATAAGAAAAAAATAAATTACATAAAATGTTATATTATTACTAAGTAATCCTTGCTGAATTCTGTTAAAGAGTAAGGACACACCATAAAAATCAATTTGCTAATTTAACCTGTTAGCTACATTATACTTAGCTATCACGTGGTTCTTCTGAAGGAGATAAGGGGAAAGGGAGAAGAATAAAGATGGTCACTACATTTGCAACTTCTCTTAAGTTGTTGGTCCCAGAATCAAACTGTCATCTGCAAGGTGTACAAAGTTAGAAGAGAAAACAGATTCTGCTGTGGTTCAAATTACTAACCGAAGGAAGAGATTGGGGCAAATTGTAAAAAGAGCAATTTACTTTGGCCATTTCTTGTTCCAGCTGCAACCTCCGGTTGACCTTCTGCTGGTAGGTTTTTATGACGTTTTCCACATGTTGCTCCATGAAGAACTTAAAGGCATATGGTGAGTAGCTCTTGATGCGGGATTCCCTCTTCTCTTCGTCTCTGCTGTTTTTGCGCACAGGAACAGGAGACGTCTGGATCTGCTTTTTATCTTTCCCACCTTTGTCTCCCTTGGCGCTCTTGTGGCTCTTGTCGCTCCTGTCGCCAGGCTCTGCTGCCTGGCCCCCACGAAGGCTCTGCTCCACACCCACACACAGGCTGTCCAGGTCGTACTGCTCCGACTTGCTGCGCAGCAGCAGGTGCTTTGGGTAGGGCGGCGGGGGGCATCTGAGGTCCGGACGGCCGTAGTCCACGTCCAGAGGGTAGGTGCCCGCGCTGCCCAGGGCCAGAGGGTGCTCATCCTTGGAGTCCAGGGCTTCTGCGGCTGGAGCAGGCACCCAGGCAGGGTGTGAGGGCCCCACAGCTGTCTGTGGCTCAGGCCTGAGCACGCGCACGCTCTTTACGGGGTGCAGGATGTGCGCAGCCGTGACTGCTGTGACGGTGTTAGGGGCCGGGAGGGAGGGCTCAGCCTTGCTGGGGGGGCCGGCCCGCGGCTGGTGGCTATTGAAAGAGTTGGTTCTGCTGGGCACTGGGCCATCAGGGCGGAAGGCTACATGCTGTCGCGGTGGCACCTCCAGGCCTGGCTTCTGCAGGGAGTCACGGCGGGCCACAGTAGCGGCTGGCCACTGCTGGACTGGGGTGCTGCCCAGCTCATATAGGTCTGAGTTGAGGCTGTTCCGGGATGGGGCAAGCAGGCTCTGTGGGGGGCTGTCCCCGGAGAACACTGGGCGGGAGCCCACTGCATGCAGCTGGTGGGCGGCCGGGCCTGCCTGCTTGTGGTGCGGATGTGGAACGTAGACAGGGGCTGGGAAGGCGAGGCCCGTGCTTGCTGGACCCTGGCCCTTGGTGGGCAGGCTGGCATAGGCCCCCGGCTCGGTTGGCGCTTGACTCTGGAAGGAGGGGCTGCGCTGCAGGCCATAGCCCAGGGGCTCTGCCGGCACCAGTAGGTGAGGCCGGCCGTAGTGCGCCTGCAGCGGGAAGTGTGCTGCCTCCACGCTGGCGCCATAGCCCTTGGGCTGGAGCTGGTGACCTGGCACACCGTGAGGCCCGGCTCCAGAGAAGAGGAAGTCCATGTACTGCCGTGGCACCTCCTCCAGGGCTGTGGGGCCATCAGCGCTGAAGCCAGGCCCTTCGTAGGCTGCGCCACTCAGCTGGTGGTAGGATGCAAAGGAATCACGAGTTCCTTCAAAGCTGGGCCTCCGTGTCACAGGGGCTGGTACCAGGCCCTTTCCTGCAGAGGAAAGAACGAGAAGATGGCATCAAAGGGGAGATAATCAGTCTTCTGACACTATGTTGGGGCTGAGTGGCTGTGCAGGGTCTTTAACAAGGGAGGATCCTGACAAGCTAATCTCCGCCTAGGGCGGTGTCAGTAGGGTACCCTTTGCCCTGCCGGCAGGGACCAAGCACCATAGCGTGGCAAGAGAGGGAGGATGGGAGGCCAAGGGGCACAGGAGAGGGTCAAGGGCAATAAAGAAGACAGTGTACCACGCCTTCTGGGGTGCCTCCCCCACAACCCTGAGGACACAGCGCCTGGGTCCACTCTCCTGTCCAGCTAGGAACCATCTGGACAGCCAGCTTTGCTTTCTCCACATCTGGGCTGGCTGAGTTTACCACGACATGATTCCCAAAGTCTGCTTCTCCCTAACACAAAGGGAGGAATTGTATCCATTGTTGTGCAGCAGCTGGCCCACTTTTCTTTCACTTATTTTCTGAATTAAAGGTTTTCTGGGATTTATGTCTTTCTTAAAACAAAACAACATAAGTCCCATCTTGTTGGGAAGCTGAGGCAAGAGAATTGCTTAAGCCCAAGAGTTTGAGGTTGCTGTGAACTATGATGCCATGGCACTCTACAGAGGGCAACATAGTAAGACTCTGTCTCAAAAAAAACAAAACATACATATATACACAATAATAAAAACCACACAAAACCTCTCAACAAACACCCAGATTGATTACAGCTGCTCCTTCCTTAATCCTAACTTTTCTATTTTGAAAATCTAAAATAGATGGCTGGTAGGGCAGACAAAAGTTCCTTTCATGTCCTTTACACCAACCGCCTGGCTCTGCTTGACTTGGCAGAGGATGCTGCAGAGTCAAAGGGATGTGTCTTGCCCATGGGGAGACCCCCTCCCTTTGGAATCTCTGGCAGAGAGAACACCCTGACAGCCATCATAGCCAGCAGACATCACGGCCAAACAGCTGCTTTGTTTTGCCTGGGCTAAGAAGTGCACCAGTGAATACACCACATCAAAGGCAAATGCAGAAAGAAATCCACGCATGGGCCTGTGTTTTACTTTGGAGCCATGTTCTAAAACAGACTCCAGAACTCTAAGAATCATGATATGGATGGCCAAGAAGTTCCTTTTCTCAAGAAGAAACTAGAAATGTATGCCCTCTTAACAATGTAGATCCAACTTACTAAGCCTGTGAGATTTTCTTATTCACCACATGAAGTGGGTTTTATCTAAGGCAGACCACAAAATGAGGAAAAGGCCTTCTGCTAATCGTTATGAATCGTTTATTTCACCCCCAGAGACCTTAGGTGCCAAAAAAGTAGCCCATCTGCTCCATTCTCAGAAAGGAATATTCCCCAACAGCCAACAAAGGAGGGCCCTGGCCGGCCTGGCACTGGGCCACTGCTCTCAGAAGCTATGACATAAGAAAAGGTATGCTTTTTAAATTGATGAAATAAACCTTCACAAGCCCAAGGGAAAACAAAAAGATCATTTTTACTCTTATTTTGCTGACTTTTTTTTTTGCATCTTTAATAAAACAAAACAAGCACACAAAACTTCCTAGGTTAAGAATTACCACAGGTGCCCATGGTCTCCAGCCTAGGGTACCCTTCTAGAACCTACCTCCCCCATCACCTGAGTGAGGCACTGTGCCACGAGACTGTCTATGGAGAAGGCTACGCTGGACCTCTCTGCACATGGTTTTGTATTCTTCACCTACCATGCTGCTGGTCCAGGCTTACCTGGGGAGGTCTGCTTAATGACACGCACGATCTGCTCATTCCTCGGGTCCAGGTAGCCCATCTTGCTGATGTACTCCAGGGCAGCCTCAATACTCCTGCTGCCGGTTTGCTTGAGTGCTCTGCCAGCCATCTCCTGGGAGGGAAGCACAGGAGAGGTAAGTATGTGTCGCTGTAAGACAAAGCCATCATGACTTCTGTTCCCACTGCCCTACTATGCTATGACACCTTGCTAGGCCCTGCAGTGAGCTAGAGGTGATTTTCAGAGTGGGCACAGGTGGCTATATGTCTTACAGGTGCCTGCTGACAAAGCCTAGCACATACCACAGCACAGACTAGCCTACGTCAGAAGTGTATGAGAATTCTCACGGCAGACTTGAAAGAAACTTAAGTTCTGCTTCCCCTTAGAAAACTTTCATGGTTGTACTGGTAAGTCTGGGACACAACTAAAACCAGAAATGCGGCTCAGCGCCTGTGGCTCAAGCGGCTAAGGTGCCAGCCACATACACCTAAGGTGGCGGGTTCGAATCCCCAGCCCGGGCCCGCCAAACAACAATGATGGCCACAACCAAAAAATGGCCGGGCGTTGTGGCAGGGCACCTGTAGTCCCAGCAACTTGGGAGGCTGAGGCAGGAGACTCACTTGAGCCCAAGAGTTGGAGGTTGCTATGAGCTGTGACGCCATGGCACTCTACCCAGGGGGATAGCTTGAGACTCTGCCTCAAAAAAAAAACAGAAATGCATGTGGGAAGGAGAACCCTGGGAATCAGGAGACCTGGCTCTTGCCCCAGCTCAGGTGAACTCTGGAACCAGGCAAGCTGCCCCTAAATAAAGGGAGTATGTGGCTGCCCAAGAAGCATTTATTACATGCTTACTATTTCAAATGCCCTGTGCCAAGGCCGGTGGTGGTGGCTCACGCCTGTAATCCCAACACTCTGGGAGGCTGAGGTGGGTGGAATGCCTGAGCTCACAGGTTTGAGACCAGCCTGAGCGAGCCAGAGCTAGTCCTCATCTGAGGAGCAGGACACTTACTTTCTTATCTCAAAGAATGTTTGGAGACTGTGGTCTGAGAGTCCTGACCTAGCACTGTAGGTGGCCACTGCACAAAATGGCAGGACAGCACAGTGGCACAGAGGCTGGACGGGGAGGCCAGATGCCTGCATTCACACTTCCCTTTTGCTAAGCAGCTGTGTAACCCTCAGCAAATTATTTACCAACTTGGAGCATTGCTCCTTCACATGTGAGATGAGGCTAACAGGGTTGCTCTAGGGATTGCAGGAGATAACAGCACATTTCTGTATCATTTAAGAATTCACTGTTACAATTCAAAAAAGTATCTTAAGCATCTCTAATGAAAAAATGTAAACACCATATTTGTGGATTTTATGCAGGCTCAATATTTAATATATCTAATGTTGTACTATGTATTCATCTTACCATAATCATATAAAGAAATATAATGAGTTATTTCCACCAAGCCTCCAGACACCTTTGATCTCTTCTAGTTTACCTCAGGCTGCTATATAAATATCATTGCCTATTCGTGCCAAGATGTGGGAAAGGCTGGCAGCCCTGCCCTAAAGGACACAAGCAGCCAGAAGCTGAAGGGGACAAGAGGCAGATAGGTGTTCTAACGCCCAATGTGCAGAAAGTGCCTGGCAGGCATCTTGCAGTGAATGTGTGAGAGTATAACTGAATTAGACTCTGCCCTGGGGCAGACAAAAGGAGGGAAGAGAGACAAGCAGGGAGTGAGATGACTGGGGAGGCTGCCCCTGGTGTTGGAAGCTGGGGATAAAGCACACTCCAGGTTCCTGAGATGCACCCAGGCACAGGCCAAAGGAAATTTAAAACAATAATTAAAAACAGGGGCCCGGCACAGTGGCTCACATCTATAATCCCAGCACTTGGGAGTCCAAGGTGGGCAGATTGCATGAACTCACAGGTTCGAGACCAGCCTGAGCAAGCGTGAGATCTCGTCTCTAAAAAATAGCCAGGCGTTGTGGTAGGCACTTGTAGTCCCAGCTTCTTGGGAGGCTGAGGATAGAGGATAGCTTAAACCCAAGAGTTTGAGGTTGCTGTGAGCTGTGATGCCAGAGCACTCGACCAAGGGCAACAAAGTGAGACTCTGACTCAAAAACAACAACAAAACAATTAAGAACAGCAGTAATAGTAGCTTCCAAGTATTACTCTTTTACCCAGTTTGCACACCAGGGCTATTCTTTAGGACAGTGTCTTCTACATGGCATGCCCGAATGTGTGTCATGGACTGCTTACCACTTACTAATTATCAATAGATTAATAATTGTGGGTTGACAAGACTTTGATGGCTTTATGTTATCTAGCCACATGCATCAAGAAAATCCTATATGTAAATTATTCTTCTAAAGCACTCCAGAAGGCTTAGGATAAGGATAATTTAATCTCTCATATGAAAGTGATGCGGTCCACTGAACCCGGTACCATATCCAAAGTCAACTCTCTTCTAGGAGTCATCAGTGTTAAGAGTTCTGGGCTTGGCGCCTGTGGCTCAATCGGCTAAGGCGCCAGCCACGTACACCTAAGGTGGCAGATTCGAATCCCCAGCCCGGGCTCGCCAAACAACAATGATGGCTGCAACCAAAAAATGGCCGGGCGTTGTGGCGGGCACCTGTGGTCCCAGCTACTAGGGAGGCAGAGGCAGGAGACTCGCTTGAGCCCAGGAGTTGGAGGTTGCTGTGAGCTATGATGCCATAGCACTCTACCCAGGGGGATAGCTTGAGGCTCTGTCTCAAAAAAAAAAAGAGTTTTGAAGCCATCATGAGGTGCCAGATTTGTCACAAGACACCTTCAGCCTTCAAGCCTGCTTCATTAGTGACCACAGATGACTCAACATGTGCAAACCCAATTCTTGACTTCACTTCATCTAGCCTCCTAGTTTTCCCAACCTTGGAAGTATCCTGACTTTGAGATCTCTTTCATACCTCATATCTAATTCAGAGGTCTCTTTGTTAGCTCTCCCTATAGAAGAGTGGTAGAAGACTCTGAATGCTTTGAAAGCAGAACTGACACTATTCCTCACATTTCACATCTGATCCAGCAATACTTAACATGGCATAAACTCCATGCCTCACAATTTGGGAAGCCACAGTAGTTACCAAGTAAAAATGATGGGCTTGCATTTGCAGGCCCTACCTACTACCCAGTGGGCTATTCTTGCAGATTTGAAAAATTCATTAGACTTACCGCAGAATAGGAGCTGGTATTACAAAGGGTAAGTCTAGGGCCTGGCAGCCTTCTCTTTTGGGGAGTGGCCTCGTGCATAGCAGTTATTCTCAGCTTGGGTGGTGACCTTGGCTCAGATAGAGGAATTATTCCCACTCTTTTAGAACAGAGTTCCTCAAGAGGTTTTGTGTCTGACGGAGACAGGGGGATTGAGAAGGAAGAACAAGGCAAACTTTAGATCTTGGCTGGGCACAGTGGCTCACACTCATAATCCTAGCACTCTGGGCAGCTGAGGTGGGTAGATTCCTTGAACTCAGGAGTTTGAGATCAGTCTGAGCAAGAGCCAGACCCCATCTCTGCTAAAAATAGAAAAATTAGCCAGGCATTGTGGCAGGTACCTGTAGTCCCAGCTACTCAGGAGGCTGAGGCAAAAAGATCACTTGAACCCAAGAGACTGGGGTTGCTGTGAGCTATGATAATGCCACACCACTCTATCCAGGGCAAGAGAGCGAAACTTTGTCTTGAAACAAAACAAACCTCACTGGTTTCCTGCTGCTGCCAACAACTCTTATAGAACTCTACCTAAGGTATGTGAATTTAATCTTAAGGTGGTTTTGAACGTCTGCTTTGTGCTGCTATGAAGGAATACCCAGGGCTGTGTGATTTATAAAGAGAAGAGGATTATGTGGCTCATGATTCTGCAGACTGTAACAAGAAGCACTGCGCCAAAATCTGTTTCTGCTGAGAGCCTCAGGGAATTTCTGAGCAAGGTAGAAGGTGAAAGGGGAGCAAGCTGTCACATGGTGAGAGCAGGAACAAGGAGGGAGGAGATGATGCCAGCCTCTTTTAAACCAGCTCTCACGCGAACTAGGAGTTTATGTAATACAGCAATAACGCACTCATTTCCTTAGGGAGGGCACCATGCCATTCATGGGAGATCTGTCTTCATGACCCAATACCTCCCACCAGGCCCCACCTCCAATAATGAGGATCAAATCTCAATAAGAGCTTTGGAGGTGCCAATCCTACAAACCATATCAGTACCTTAGTTACTTTTCCCGAGGAGTTCGTTCTCTTACATTTTATTAACAAACTGGTGCTCATGTAAAACTGGACCTAGCCACAATAAAGCTTGCCTGGAAAACATGCGGTTTGCCCCTATACTGTTCAATATGGAAAGGATTACAAAGATACATTTTCACAAACTGACTAGGTATGGGAGTAGTGAGGCATGTGGCCTAGTTATTCTCACTGCTCTGTCAAGATCTTCGGCTGATTCCCTCATTTGGGGGGTCCCCAGCTCTAGAGCTCCCTGTACGGCCCAGGCCTCTGCTGCAGCTGCATCACTATTTAACCTACTTTAGCCTATCTCCTCTGTTACCTACATGGGAAGATGGCTTTGCCCAACCCTCCATTCTCCAGGCCCTTGCAAGCCCTTACCTCCCTTGCCACTGCCCTACTGCCCACTTGACAGGAAGCTGCCAGCCAGCCACCAGGCAGGCCCAGCTATTGGAACCTGAAGGCGCTCCTGCAATCTGTATTGCTCAGCCCATTGGGAAGGCAGGAGCTGGGCTTTCTATGCAGTGAAATTACTCTATGCCAAGGCCATATGACTGAGAATAATTCCAATTCAATGACAAATATTATGTACAAGGAAGAAATTTCCTATGGTGATCCCTCCCCCAACTCCTTTACGGTAAGGAAGCATCTTCCAAATCTCAGCAAAACTATATCCCAAAGGTTTTTTTTTGTCACTGCCTTTTTTTTTTTTAATTTTTAATTTTTTTTTTATTAAATCATAGCTGTGTACATTAATGCAATTATGGGGTACAATGTGCTGGTTTTATACACAATTGGAAATATTTTCATGAAACTGGTTAACATAGCCTTCACCACATTTTCTTAGTTATTGTGTTAACATTCCAACTGAGAGGCTGGGTTGAAAAGGAGAAATGAACAGTTGGGCCTGGTTGGGTCTATGTGGGCCTCTCTGTCTGACTGTCCCTCAGAGCCCAGAAAACTACCCACTTAAGTTCAAAGCGGATGGGGAGAAGTTGGCTGGGGGCTACCCCCTGAGGGTCCTGAAGCATTACCTTCTTGGGGCCAAATTCCCCAGAGGCAAGAAAACAGCTGGGCCACTCAAATTAGGCAGCCTTGTTCAGAGAAAGAAACCTCTCTGATTGGAAGGGCTAAGTTTCTAGGTTCCCCATGTGACTCCTAGTGGTACCACAGATATGCAGAAAGGTGCCTGGGAGGCCGGAAGCCCTGGCCGCTTTCAAGGCCATGTGTTGTCCTTTATAGGCTGGGGCACTGCATTATGCGTTAAAAGTGAAAGTCTTATACCATAATATGTTAAAAAATAAATGCTGAAATTCCTTTATAAGACAAAAACCAATATAAACAAAATATAAACAAAAATCTGAATTAAAAAATATATTTCAATTTCAGATTAATGTGAGGATATGAATGGTTAGATAGTTTGCATTTGGAAGGTTAAAGTCCGAGTTGTAGGTCTATCTCACACCCAGGCAGTGTGCCCACTGGGTAGGAATTTATCCAAAAGTCTCCACACCCATTTGAATTTCATTGAGCTTTTTGCTCATGTGACCATGTAGGTGTTAATCTACTAGTTCCAATTTAGTACTCGTGAATTAAAAAATTAAATACAAAATTTTGACCATAAAAGTTTGAGCCACGCAGCGCCTGTGGCTCAGTGAGTAGGGTGCTGGCCCTGTATACTGAGGGTGGCAGGTTTGCCTGGCCCTGGCCAGCTAAAACAGCAGTGGCAACTGCAATGAAAATAGCAGTAGAGTGCTACTGAGGGTGACAGTGAGAATGTGTCTCAAAAGTTTGAGCAAAAATATGAGAGCACATTATCTATGGTAATAATTCTAAAGATAAATGGGCTGGTAAAACTATTCACAGTCATATTTTTGGTGTCACTATAAATTATAAAACCTGTTGGGACATGAATATTTGTGAAATATCAAAAATTATTAAATACTTGTACTCTGATTTAATAATTTTACTTTCTGAAATTTATTCTCAGGCTAATTAAAAGAATTCTATTTACAAAGTCATTTTCCACACTGATGTCTGTCAGATTTAAATATAACATAATAATATATAATTCAAATAGGAGAGGGTAAAGTAGGAGTAAAACAAAGCCTAAATATTGAATAGAACCATAAGTTAATTATAATTAACATATTCCTGAGAATACATTATAAAAGGTATTATTCTTTCTATAACAACAGTTCCTTTGCTTGACCTTGAGCATCACCATGCTGTTCCAGATCCTGAGTGTGTACCATGCAACTTTCAATGGTACAAACACAAAAAAACACTGATTGCATAGATATCTCGTAGTAATTATGTACAAAATGGTTATGCCTAACAAATGAGGGCTTTATTAGAAAATGATAAAAAAGATGAGTTAATCTTATGTTGAAATAGTAATGATTTCTTTTTGTTAAACAGGGTGTGACAATAAAAACACTAGCACATATGTTAAATTCCATTACAACAAAACTGCCTATACTACCTAGCTATATGTGTGCAGGTCACAGAAATTCTCCAGATTACAGTTGTAGCCTGATGAGAGGAACAAGGTAAGATTTCACAAGCTAATCCCAAATTTCCGTTTAACTCTAAAATTCGAGGATTTCAAGGGACATTTGCTAAAACTTAACTTTTGTCACCAAAAGTGGCAATAGGTGAACAGAGGTATGGCACATTCCATGGAAACTTAATATATCAAAAATCCTGACTGGTTTTCTCTCTCTCTCACATACTCCTAAGTTCCATATTTCTGTTCATGTGGCCTTAACCGTGCTAGGGTCCAAAATGAGCAGTAACAATTCCTCCCAACCCTGTATGCATAGGCTGTATGGGAATATGATAGGGAAAAGGAGTCTATCCCCACCTCAGTCATGGCTTGCCTGCTTGTGTTTGCACTGGCCAATTTAACAAAGCACAAGTGATGCTGAGCCAGGTTTGAGCCTAGCTCTCAAAAAGCCTGGCTGCTTCAATTTTCATTCTTGGGATCCCTGTGGCTGGAAAGTTCTGGCCAGCCCTGCTGCAGTTCCCACCCATAGTGAAGCCATTGTGGGTGTTCAGCCCCAGCTGAGCTCCCAGGGCAATGAGCTCTGTGGGTCTCCAGCAGAAATGTCCTGCTGAGGAGCCCAGCCAACCCACAGGCCCTAAGAAATGATACATTGTTTTTAAGTCATTAAAAACTCTGGGATGTTTATTACATAATAATAAATAATATATCCAGAAGACCAAAAATCACATTATAACAAAGATATTTGTACCAGAATGTTTATTGCAGCCCAATTCATAACTGCTAAGTCATGGAAGAAGCCCAAGTGCCCATCGACCCATGAATGAATTAAGAAAGTGTGGTATATGTACTCAAGGGACTATTATGCAGACTTAATGAAATAGGGGGACTGTACATGTTTATGTGGATGGAGCTGGAAGATATTCTTCGTAGCAAAGTTTCTCAAGAATGGAAGAAAAAGTATCCAATGTACTCAGTCTTGCTATGAAACCAATTTCATATGAAAGCTATAATCCAATAATAGCCCAAGAAGGAGGAGAAGGGGGGGAGGGGAGAGGATGGGGGGAGGGAGAGTAATTGGTGGGACCACACCTATGGTGCATCTTTCACATGTACATCCTAGTACATGTGAAATTTACTAGGTGTAGAATATAAATGTCTTAACACAATAACTAAGAAAATGCCGTGAAGGCTATGTTAACCAGTTTGATGAAAATATTTCAAATTGTATATAAAACCAGCACATTGTACCCCACGATTGTATTAATGTACACAGCTATGATTTAATAAAAAATAAATAAATAAATAACTAGTAACTAACTCTACTTCCTTCTCTGCTATGTATAATCTGGCAAAAATGTCTTTACCTATTTGTCTTAAATTTTATTTATTTATTTATTTATTTTGTGACAGAGTCTCAAGGTGTCACCCTGGTAGAGTGCCATGACATCACAGCTTACAGCAACCTCCAACTGGGGCTCAAGCAATTCTCTTGCCTCAGTTTTTCTATTTTTAGTAGAGATGGGGTCTTGCTTTTGTTCAGGCTGGTCTTGAACTCCTAAGCTCAAGCAATCCACCCGCCTTGGCCTCCCAGAGTGCTAGGATTACAGGTGTGAGCCACTGCATCCAGCCTGTCTTAAATTTTAGATGATTGGGTCTCCTAAGTTTTTGTGTAAATAAACTCAATTGCTGTTAGATCATAAGATCAGGAAGTTTTCTATAGTCAGGTGCAGTGGCTCATACCTGTAACCCTAGCACTTTGGGAGGCCAAGGCCTGTGGTTTGCCTGAGCTCATGAGTTTGAGACCAGCCTGAGCCAGAGTGAGACTTCATCTCTAAAAGTAGTGGGCTGTTGTGGTGGGCACCTGTAGTCTCAGCTATTTGGGAGGCTGAGGCAAGAGAATCACGTCCAAGAGTTTGAGGTTGCTGTGAGCTTATGATGCTACAGCACTCTACTGAGGGGGACAAAGTAAAACTTTGTCTCAAAAAAAAAAAAAAGAAAATAAAAAGTTTTCTGAAAAGGTAAATTTACACATATGTAAGGTTATGATGATGAATATGGAGATAACAAAAATGCTAAGAAATATTTCACCAAAAAATGATTATTAACCCATTATTGATTGCTAGTGTGAACAATGAAGTTTGAGAACTTAAACCTGTTTTTATTCCAGTGCATTTCATTATTATTCCCCATTCTGAGCCCAGTCTTAAGACACCTACTTTACATTTACTTATCATAATAAGGTTGCATGTTCAGCAGTGCTTTTGCAGTCTTGCATCCTTACAAGTACTAAAATAAATCCTTGGCTGGGTTAATATCTGACTACAGAATTACTTTCATTATTATATCTTTAAATGCTTTTATTTTTAAAGGTATGCTAAATTCTTAGGTATTGCTATTATTAGGTACTTTCTCTCAAAAAATCACACTCCAATTCTTTTTAAAACAATGAAAACCCATAGAAAATAACATACAAACACACTAGGAGAACCAGCCTTTAGCAGGACACAGCCTGTTCCATTCCAGTGTTTTGTACATGTTGTGTATAGGCATGAACTTGCATGTACATAGCCCAATGTTCAGGGCTTAGGGAACCAGCAATAGTGGGCTTCTTGTCCTGCCTCCAGCCTGGCAGGCACACATCTGCTTTGGCAGGAAGCTCTTTACTCTGACAGCACTGGGGGTGGGGGTATAGGAGTATCTATGCAGCTGGCCTGATCCAAGGGATCTGAGCCAGCCAAGCCCAACTACAGCTTGCACAAGAGCTTTCTGAGGCAGGATTTTCTCTGTCTCACTCCAAAACACTCCCCTACCAAGACATTCCTGTTTTTAAGGAGGATAACAGGTACTCTAAAATTTAGCTTGTAAAATTCACCCAGAAAATAAGCAAATACACAAAATCCACAGGGGCAGTTATCATGCGCCTCATCTTCTCCAAGTCTCTAAAGCAGTGTTTTCCAACCTTTTTTTTTGGAGACAGAGTCTCAAGCTGTCACCCTGAGCTGAGCAACCTCAAACTCTTAGGCATAAGAGATTCTCTTGCCTCAGCCTCCCAAGTAGCTGGGACTACAGGTGCCCACCACAATGCCCGGCTATTTTTTGGTTGTAGTTGTCATTGTTTGCCAGGCCCGAGCTGGATTCAAATCTGCTATCTCTGGTGTATGTGGCTGGCACCTCAGCCATTGAGCTATAGGCGCTGAGCCTTTTCCAACCTTTTTTATCTTACGGCATACTTGAACCTATAGTTAAACTTGTACAGCAGACTTAAATCATGCTGATCAAACAAACAAACAAACAAACAAAAAAAGAGTAAAAGAAAGAGTATACTTACTGCGTTTTAAACTTCTTTTGAAAATAATTTAATTAATGATCTTTAAAAATTTTCACAGCACACCTAAGATCCTCTCATGCACATTGGTTGAAAATTGCTAATGTGCTAAAACAATCCCTATTTTCCAAGGAAAACCATCTCAGGCCAGGCCCCAGTGTCCTGAGTGCTTGAGGAAATAAGGAGGCCTTTGGCAGACAACACAGAAATGGGGCATTCAATAGGAAGGATGGTGCTGGTCCCATAGAAGATAGAATTCTAGGAACATTCTGGGAGCCATCAGTCAGGAGTAGGTAGAGCCCTGTTTTCTCAACACAAAGGCAACCTAATGTTAAGTCAGAGACAGGCTCAGCGACAAAGGAATAAATTGAAAAAGGCTGAGGGCAGCGTGGGGTAGGGAAAGACTCAGAGGCGCTTAATAAAACTGGTGGACAGGAAAAGACTGCATATAGAGAAAAGCGCAACAGAAAACCTCTGACCTTGACGGGGTGTGGCCTAGGTTAAGACATACGCAGAGAATCAGAGCCAGCCTTTCAGCACCACAGCCAGGCAGGCCCACACTGACCAGGGTTACACACACCCAGGTAGCAGGCAGGAGGTTTCCCCCTGGTCCAGGGTAGGTTCAGGCCAAGGGTCAAGAAAAAGGGCTTACCAAGTTCATCTGCAAACTTCATGTTGAAATTCCAGTGCTGTCCTTGACAGGTACAGAAATAAGATACTAAAGATAAGGTAAGAAAAGGCTACCTGATCACTTGTCTGCTGGAGCTCAAGAAGTGCTACTCAATGGTAAGGAGAATTAATTGAGGTTTTATTCTGCACTTTTGCTGAGAAGTCCATCTTCAGAGAAACAAGGTATTCATAAAGGAAAGGATTCAGTTTCTGCCTCAGCCCATGATGCCTGAGAGAAGAAAATCACTGGATGGGCCAGTGGTCTGTGAGATAAGCCAGGAAATCTATTGCTGGTGAGCAAAGAAGCAAACTACGCCCAAGGCATGCATGCAGTTCATCCCCTGTACTTGTCCTTGAAAAGGCAGGATTGTCTTGTCCTATAAATTAAGTGTTGTGATGAGACTGACGTTTATAAAGGATTGAGCATTAAGATAGCCAAAAAATAAACCACAGAGTTATCAGAGCTGAAGCACAAACAGCTTAAATGTGACTCTAGAACAGATTTCCCCTATTTGGGTTATAAGCCAATCCTGGCTCCTGAAACTAAGTCAGCTGAATATGTGGGAAGACTGGTTGCTCTTCACATCAGGCAAGTGATGCCTGTAAAAAATCCTGCCATCTCTGAAGGATCCACTTACTTGAAAATAGCACATAGATTTATCTCATCCAAACACAACTTTGTCACAGACATGGAAGCTTTTTAATGAGGAGCTGTTCTTGTGTCCCTGGTGCCTTGAGCCCTCTGAGATTCATGCTGGTGAGGATGGTGGGCTTATGAGCTTCCAAGAAAGGGGATGTTGGGTATTGATTGCACAGAGCTCACTTTCCTGTAGTTATTTTTAAAATGTTCCAGAAAATTAGAGGTTCATCCAAGACAGAAGACAGCAATCTGCTACAGTGACAAAGTACCCTTGGAAGAGTCAGTTTATTATGTAATTTGGTAAGATAATGTAAATATTTTAGTTATGAAGTATGGTAGCAAAAACATGAATTCCCTGAGTATATAAAGTTTCTAGGTATTTTGTTGAAAAAGTTACAGCTGTGACTTTTTTTTTTTAAGACAGAGCCTCAAGCTGTCCCCCTGAGTAGAGTGTTGTGGCATCACAGCTCACAGCAACCTACAACTCCTGGGCTCAAGTTAAGTCTCCTGCCTCTACCTCCCAAGTAGCTGGGACCACAGACGCCCGCCACAACACCTGGCTGGATTTTTTTTTGGTTGCAGCCATCACTGTTGTTTGGCGGGCCTGGGCTGGATTCAAACCCACCATCTTAGGTGTGTATGGTGGGAGCCTTAGCCACTTGAGCCACAGGCGCCAAGCCACAGCTGTGACTTTGAAATTGATACATATTTCCAAAGGCTCAGAATCTCTGTAAGAGTTTCCATTTTCCGACAATGATTTAAAATCTAATCATTATGTTTAAAACTGGACAGGGACTCTACCAATTAGAATTTCTTCTTTTATTCTATGTTGCTGACTATGAAGTGTCAGGACAGGCATTGCTAAATAGTATTAATTGTATAGTCTTTCTTTTTCCTTTGAGACAGTCTCACTTTATCAACCTGGGTAGCATGCTGAAGCATCATCATAGCTCACAGCAACCTTAGTCTCTTGGGCTCAAGCAATCCTCTTGCCTCAGCCTTTTGAGTAGCTGAGACTACAGGCACCCACCACAACACTGGGCTATAGTATATATTTTCTTATATATAATCTGTATGCAGATTTTAATTTTTAAATTAAAATATTTTTTTTCTTTAACCTTTCTTAGGACTTTATTTTTTTTATTGTGCACATTAGGTGGATCCCACCTCATGCCCTCCCTCTTTCTGCCATACACCCTCCCGCCTCCTGCTTCCCTCTGCCCCTGAACTGGACTATAATAGTGTTTTGTTGTTCTTAGGAACATATAATTGTTTCTATATTGATTTCATGTTAGTATGGAGTACAGTGTATATTCATCTTTCCATTCTTGCAATACTTTACTAAGGAGAATGAATGTATTTCAACTCCATCCAAGTAAATGTAAAAGATGTAAAGTCTCCATCTTTTTAATGGCTGAATAATATTCCCTGGTATACATATACCATAGTTTGTTGATCTACTCATGGGTTCATGGGTACTTAACATTGCTTCCACAACTTTGCAATTATGAATTGAGCCGCAATAAACATTCTAGTGCAAATGTCTTTGTGGTAAAATGATTTTTGTTCTTCCCTAGTAATGGGATTGCAGGATCAAATGGAAGGTCTACATTTAGGTCTTTGAGGATTCTCCATACTTCTCTCCAAAAGGGTTGTATTAGTTTGCAATCCTACCAGCAGTGTAGAAGTGTTCCCTTCTTTCCACATCCACACCAGCATCTGGTGTTTTGTGACTTTGTGATGTGGGCTAAACTTGCTGGGTTTAGGTGCTATCTTAGAGTGGTTTTGATTCGCATTTCTCTGATAATTAAAGATGATGAGCATTTTTTCATGTAATTGTTGGCCATTTGTCTATCATCCTCACAGAAGTTTCTGTTCAAATCTCTTGCCCACTTATAGGGACGGTTGTTTGCACTTTTCTTATTGAGTTCTCTGTAGATTCTAGTTATCAGGCCTTTGTCAGATTCATAACATGCAAAAATCTCCCATTCTGAGGTCTGTTGCTCTGTTTGTGGTACTCTTAGTTGTGCAAAAGCTTTTTAGCTTGATCAAGTCCCAGTTATTTATTTTTGGTATTACTGCAATTGCTGGGAGGGTGGGAGGGGAGGGTCTTCCTCATAAAGTTTTTTGCCAGGCCAGTATCTTCGAGTGTTTTCCCACACTCTCTTCTAGAATTTTTATTGTTTCCTGTTTTAAATTTAAATCTTTTATCCAAAGAGAATTAATTTTTGTCAATGGTGAGAGGTGCAGGTCTCAGTTTCAGTCTTCTGCATGTGGATAACCAAGTTCTTCTCCCAGCACCATTTGTTAAATAAGGATTCTTCTCCCCAGTGCATGTTTTTGTTAGACTTATCAAAGATTAAATGACAATAAGTAGCTGGGTTCATCTCTAGATTCTTTATCCTATTCCAAAGATCTGTGTCTCTATTTTTGTGCCAGTACCATGCTATTTTGATCACTATAGCCTTGTAATATAACCTAAAGTTTGGCAATGTGATGCCTCCAGAATTCTTTTTATTTCTAAGGACTGTATTTGCTATTTGTGGTTTCATTCTGACTCAATATGAATCGAAGTACTATTTTTTCAAGATCTTTAAAGTATGACATTAATGCTTTGATGGGGATTGCATTAAATCTATATATAGATTGCTTTGGGTAGTATGGACATCTTAACAATGTTGATTCTTCCTAGCCATGAGCTTGGTATGTTCTTCCATTTGTTGACATCTTCTGCTATTTCCTTTCTCAAAGTTTCATAATTCTCTTTATGATCTTTCATGTTTTTTGTTGTATATCTTCCCAAGTATTTCATCTTCTTTGTTGCTATCATAAAAGGAATAGAGTCTCTGATTTTTGTTCGTGGCTTGACAATTGCTTATGTATACAAAGGCTACTGATTTGTGGGTATTGATTTTGTAACCTGAGACGCTGCTATATCCTTGATCACTTCTAAGAGGTTTGTAGTTGAGTCCCAGGGGTTTTCCAGATATAAAATCATGTCCACTGTGAAGAGGGAAAGTTTGACCTCCTCTACCCTCACCTGGATTCCTTTGATCTCCTTCTCTTGCCTGATTGTGATAGCTAGGACCTCCAACACTATGTTAAATAGCAGTGGAGATAGCAGGGCATTCTTGTCTGGTTCCAGATTTGAGCGGGAATGCTTTGTGTTTGACTCCATTCAATATGGTATTGGTTGTGGGTTTGCAATAGATAGCCTATATCAGCTTAAGGAATGTTCCTTCTAAGCCCATTTTCTCGAGTGCTTTTATCATGAAAGGATGCTGGATATTGTCAAAAGCCTTTTCTGCATCAATTGAAAGAATCATATGGTCTTTATTTTTTATTCTATTTATATGGTGTATTATATTTATAGATTTGCATATGTTGAACCAACCTTCTGCTTCTCTGGGATAAAAGCCACTTGATCATGGTGCATAATCTTTATAATGTGTTGTTGTATTCTATTTCCTAATATGTAGTTGAAATTTTTGCACTGATATCATTAATGATATTGGTCTATAGTTTTTGTTTAAAAATAGGGAACACTTCATGAATTTGCGTGTTATCCTTGCACAGGGCCATGCTAATCTTCTCTGTATTGTTCCAATTTTAGTGTATGTGCTGCCGAAGCAAACACTAAATTTTTATATTTTTATTTAATTTTTTAGAGATAAAGTCTTACTTTGTTGCACAGGCTAGAATGCAGTAACATTATCATTAACTCACCACAGCCTTGAACTTGGGGCTTAAGCAGGTGGACTACGGGTAGATGCCCCCACACCAAGCTAATTTTTTAATTTTTGTAAAGCTAGAGTCTAACTATTAACTATGTTGCCTAGGCTGGTCTAGAATTCCTAGCCTCAAGTGTTCTCCCACCTTTGCCTCCCAAAATGTCAGTGTTACACGTGTGAGCAACCACATCTGGTCTCACATTTTAATATGTTTAATATCAAATAGAATGGCATATTTAAAGACTTCCCTTGACCAAGAAGCAAGAATAGCTTTTAGTCTGGGCATGGTGATAGACTGCCTGAGCAATAGTGAAACCCTGTCTCTATTTAAAAATAGAAAAACTAGCTGGGTGTCATGTGGGCGCCTATAGTTCCAGCTACTTGGGAGGCTTAGGCAAGAGAATCACTTGAGCCCAGGAGTTTGAGGTTGCTGTGAGTTACGATGCAATGACACTCTCCCCTAAGGTGACTAAGACTCTGTCTAAGGGAAAAAAAAAAAAAAAAGAATACCTTTTACTTCGTACAGATTATAAACACACTGTTCTCTACCCCATTTGTCCTAGGAAGAAAGGAATTATTGATGACACTTCTTAAAGCTCCAGGGAGTGAACCTGGCAGTCTGATGATGCTTCACAGCATTGTGGCGGGTACCTGTAGTCCCAGCTACTTGCCAGGCTGAGGCAAGAGAATCACTTAAGCCCAAGAGTTGGAGGTTGCTGTGAGCTGTGACACAACAGCACTCCATTCAGTGCAAGAGCTTGAGACTCTGTCTCAAAAAAAAAAAAAAAAGAAAGAAAAGGTACAGTAAAAATACAGTATAAAAAATAAAAAGTGGTTCACTTCTACAGGACACTCACCATGAATGGAGTTTACAGGACTGGAATTTGCCAGGGGTGAGTCAGTGAGTGGGTGGTGAGTGAATGTGAAGGCCTCAGGTATGAACAATGCCTTCTTCCGGATACCTTCTGAAGGACCTGCCTGAGGCGATTTTACATTTACTTTCTTTTTTTGTAAATAGAAGGAATATATTCTAATGACAAATAATACAGTATAGTAAATACATGAACAGGTTATTCGGTCATTTATTATCATTATCAAGTATTGCATGTGCTGTACTTTTACATTACTGGCAGTGCGGTGGGTTTGTTTACATCAGCAACACTACAAACACAGGAGTAATGTGTGTTGTACTATGATATTATGACAGTTTGGATGTCACTAGGCAATAGGAATTTTTCAGCTCTGTTACTGACATAATTTAATGGGACTACTATCATATATGTGGTCCACTGCTGACTAAAATGTTATGTGGCACATGACTAGATTTCTATATTCAGAAAATAAAGCCTTGGCTTGGCGCCCATAGCACAGTGGTTCGGGCACGGGCCACATGCACTGAGGCTGGCGGGTTCAAACCCAGTCTGGGCCAGCTAAACAACAATCACAACTGCGACAAAAAAATAGCTGGGTGTTGTGGCGGGTGTCTGTAGTCCCAGCTACTTGGGAAGCTGAGGCAAGAGAATCACTTAAGCCCAAGAGTTTGAGGTTGCTGTGAGCTGTGATGCCACAGCACTCTACCAAGGGTGACATAACAAGAGACTGTCTAAAAAAAAAAAAAAAAGATAAATAAGGCCTTAATAAAAATGCCATCATCACTACCCTCCCATGCACACGCACACATATATACACATACACAGACACCCCCCACTCTGCTGGTGTCTGAACTCAGAAGCTGCTCATTCTTACTTACCAGACTCTTATAGCTTGGTGAGATTCCCCTGCCCCTAGAGCCCATCCACATTGTCACCACTCAAGGTCTCTTCACTGTTCCAGCTTGCAGTGCTTACTCTCACCTACCGTGTAGGCCACACAGGATGGCTTGCCACTCTAGAAGAATATAGTAGGAACAGGTGGCAGTCTAACTAACTCCCTGAGGCCCTTGCTCATACTGCTTCCTGGGCATGTAAATGTTAGCCCACTCCCAATTCTGCTTTGGCAGATGCCCATACCTGTGTAGGTTCAGCTCCAGTCTTAGCCCTTACCACCAAGCCCATCTCCACACTCAGCCCTTCAATCACCCAGGAGGACAGCTGAAGGCTCAGTCTTTTGTGTACTGGAATGCCTTGTGTGGCACTCAATGGCGTATATGCTGCCTGCCCCCACTAGAATGCGAGAACACTTACTGAAATGGTCAAGAAACACTCAACTGAGGGCCCACCACATGCAAGGCACCCTTCTAGGCCCTGGGGAGATAGCACCAAACAAAGCTGAGCAGCATGTATTTTAGTAGGACTAACAACCATCACAACAGTGAAAAGTACAGATGGTGTGTGTGGCAGGAGAAAGTACAATTTTATAAAGGACGTCTGAAGAAGGCCTTTCTAAAGGGGAACCTGGGAGCCCAGACCTGAAGGTCTCTGCAGGAAGTGGGCACCAGCAACTGCAAAGGCCCTGACGAAGATATGAGCATGACAGAGCAGAACAGGGGTGCATCGTGGCTGGGTGGAGTAGTCCAGCTGCCGCCAGGCTGAGCATAGGGAGCTTCACAGCCGCCAAGGCTACTCTCACTCTGCAGGAAACACTGAGCTACATGATGCACTCCTGTGCCCTGAAATACTTCACAGTTCTAAATGCTGGTCATAATCCTTTAACAATGATTTTAGGATTCAGTAAGGGATGACAAACCATAGTTTGAAAACTCACCAGTACAGAATTACAGTGATGCATGCAGCTGTGTCTCCAGCCACATGGGCTCACTGAGAAACCTACAGCAAGCCAGGTGCCTGTGGCTCAAATGGCTAAGGCGCCAGCCACATACACCTAAGGTGGCAGGTTCAAATCCAGCCCGGGCCCACCAAACAACAATGACAGCTGCAACCAAAAAATAGCCGGGGCGTTGTGGCAGGCGCCTGTAGTCCTAGCTACTTGGGAGGCAGAGGCAGGAGACTCACTTGAGCCCAGGAGTTGGAGGTTGCTGTTAGCTGTGATGCCATAGCACTCTACCCAAGGGACAACTTGAGACTCTGTCTCAACAACAACAAAGAAAAGAAACCCTACAGCACAGTGTTCACAGGCAGGCAGTTCTCCAGGGACTCTTGCTTGGGTTCTCAGGACGGTCCTGCAGACTTTGGCTCTGCCTGCTCCAGACCACAGCCTTTAGGGGTCTCTTCCATCGGAGGGGGAGAGCATGGGGAGTGGTATTAGTAGAACAACTCAAGACTAAGAAAGAAACAGAGCCAGGAACTATGCATACAGTCCCTTATTCTCATAACTCTAAAATGTAGGTATTCGTGTTTTATCAAAACCATGAATTTCAGGTTCAGAAAGAGTACACGTCCCAAGTTCACATAGTCCATGGAAGGTCTGAATTCAAAACCTAAATAGTCAAAAGAAGTCAAGGTCTCTAGCAATCAGAAAACTTCACTAAAAAATGAGGGACCTTCATTAAAAAATGAGAGACCATTTCACACCCATTAGATTGCAAACAGTCCAAACTCCTAACACAAGTAGATGTCAGCAAGAACGGAGACAGACTGCGCTGATGAAGTGAAGAAAGGAATATAAAAAGATACAACCACACAGGATAGTTAGATATCTAAAAACGTTGAAGACACTCAAATCTTACAACTCTAAGATTCCAGCTGCACCCTCTAGAAGTTCCCCACGTTTGTGCAAAGGGACATAAAAAAGAACACTCACTGCACTTCTGCCTGTAATGGGAAAGTAGAAACCATCTACACGTCCACTGGTAAAAAGTGGGATAATTATACAAGGTAAGAAGTTTCAGCAGTTAAGATGAAACAGAACCTCATCTGTCAACATGACTAAAATGCAAAAACAAAATGAATAAAAAAGCACACTGTAAAATCATTTGTATATTTTTTCAAAACTTATTAAAATGATACTACAGATTAGCTACAGCAGGCACCTGTAGCAAAAGTACAGAACGTGAACAGGCCTGAAGAGATCAACCTGGGACACCAACTGCCTCAGGTGGGGGCATCAGCTCCCTCAGGTGTGGGAGTGCAGAGAGGCTCCATGGCATAAGCCACAGAGTAATTCCTAGAAAAGTCTTTTTTTTTTTTGCAGTTTTTGGCTGAGGCTGGGTTTGAACCCACCACCTCCAGCATATGGGGCCGGTGCCCTACTCCTTTGAGCCACAGGTGCCACCCCTGCAAAAGTCTTTGAAACAAATGTAGAAAAATGTCACATTGTTCTCTCCACTTTTGTGTTTGAAATATTACACATCATTAGGCACCACCAAATGTACTGCATGTAAGACAGAGGCCCAGGCCGTCTGTCTCCCAGCCCACGCTTTCTCTCAGCCTTCCCCTAAATCTTGACGGCTTTTTGGGTGAAAGCTGAGCCACATGTCCACTGCACCTGGCAAAGAGAACTGTTTGGTGCTGTGTGGTAACAAGATGGTCACAGGACTGCCTCTGAGTGCTGGTGATAAGAAGACTTTTGAGCAATACATACCCAAAGAACACCACATCACCTTGTTTCAGGACCATGCATGGCCCTGCCTACTTCCTCTCACATCTATGTTGGCAGCTATTTTGAAATATCTGCTTTTTCTCCTTTGGTCTTTTCCAAAGATTGAAACCAGCTTTTTAAAGGTGAGTATGTGTCAACTTCTGGTTGAAAGTCAGAATTCACAGATCTTCTCTACCCTCTCCACAGGTCTCGGACAGTCATGAAATATGCACTATGACAGTTGGCTGCAAGTGATCTGGTTGGAGGTATATTTCCCATAATAGGAGACTTATGTTTTTTAAACTGGTCACTGTACCCACAGTGGCAGAGAGCCAGTAAAGACAAGAAAATATGTAACAGGAGGCACCTGTAGCTCAAAGGAGTAAGGTGCTGGCACCATATGCTGGAGGTAGAGGATTCAAAACCTAGCCCCGGACAAAAACTAAAAAAAAAAAAAAAAAAAAGAAAAGAAAATATATAACTTGTCAGGGCCAGCAACATTTTCTCTGAGAATAGGCAATTTTGCATGGTGGACTAACTCCCCGTGACCATGCTACTGGTGGAGACTGCTACTGTAACAATTTCAAGAAATGTATTCTGCTCCTTTCCTAACTTAGGAAAATCCAGGGGCAAAATACTAGCTGATTATTATAGAGTTAACAGAATTCCCAAAACAATAGTCTATTTTTTTGTTATTGTTGTTTTTAGATACAGGGTCTGGCTCTGTTGCCTAGGCTGAAGTGTAGTGGTATTCACTGTAACCTCCAACTCTCAGGCTTAAGCAATCCTCCTGTCTCAGCTTCCAAAGCAGTTGGGCCTATAGGTGCATGCAGCTATGCCTGGGATCTTGCTATGTTGCCCAGGCTGGTCTCAAGCTCCTGACCTCAAGCAAATCCTCCGATTTTGCCTTCCAAAGTGCCAGGATTACAGGCATGAGCCAGTGCACTAGCCCTTTCTATTATTTTCTTAGAAAATGCCATTTATGGCTCTGTTGGGTAGTCAACAAATAAATATTAACACATGTATAAACTCTTGGTAGATTTTCAAAGGAAATGGACGGAACGAAGGTACAATTCAATGAACAGTGCTAATGAAGGGCAGAAGCTGTGCAAGACTCTTCACTTACTCAACTCCCTGTCAGTCCCCCATCACCCTGGGAAAAAAGCATTACAAGCCACACTGTAAAGATGGACAAACAGACTAAAACAGATTAGCTATTTACTGAAAGTTACCAAGATAACATGGATGGGGGTGGGAAGAGAAGGAGCGCTAAGCACTTGGTTCTATTACAAAGAAACTAAGAAAGGTACAGAGACCTTTTCTAAGGCAGGAACCTCTGGTCTCTGCTGTAGCGTTGCATTCACTCAGAACTGGGAATAACTAACCCAAGAGTGTATGACTGCATTCTTGCTATGGGGGATGCAATGGTGACAGAGCAGGAGAAAGTCTCTTTGCTTGTGGGCACTGTGTTTGGGGGTGGTAGATGTTCTTACACTCAAAAGCTGCCTGTTGGGGCGAGTCAGGCCATCTGCTGCTTTCCAGGGCTGCCAACTCTGCTCAGTATATTTGGCCAACAGGACCTTTAAGTTATCCTGACTTGATGCCTGATAATATTCTCATTTCTTGGGCTATGATTAATAAAATACTAATTTCTCAATCTTAAAAAAATAAAATATCAGTATTTTGGTAATTCTAAAGTCCATTTGGAATTTTCTGAACACAAGATCAAAAACTGACAAGGTCAAAAACTGACAAGGTCATGACTGGTTTTTTGGGGTTTTTTTTGCAGTTTTTGGCCAGCGCCAGGTTTGAACTCGCCACCTCTGGTATATAGGGCTGGCGCCCTACTCCCTTGAGCCACAGGCACCGCCCTGGGTTTGTTTTTGTTTTTTTTTTTTTTGAGACAGAGCCTCAAGCTGTTCCCCTGGGTAGAGTGCCATGGCTTCACTGCTCACAGCAACCTCCAACTCCTGGGCTCAAGCGAGTCTCCTGCCTCAGCCTCCCAAGTAGCTGGGACCACAGGTGCCCGCCACAACGCCTGGCTATTTTTTGGTTGCAGCCATCA
>CAUYQV010090655.1:0-23161 GCA_963574575.1 Galagoides demidoff | reverse complement strand
TTGTATCTTTGTTTAGTTTCTGTTTAGAAGATCTGTCCAGCTCTGTAAGAGTGTTAAAATCCTCTGTTATTATGGTGGTATGGGATATCATATTGCTCAGCTAAAGAAGTGTAAATAAATTATAGAGTTTACCACCACTTAAACGTGG
Organism: Galagoides demidoff; assembly: GCA_963574575.1. Classification (NCBI taxonomy): domain Eukaryota; kingdom Metazoa; phylum Chordata; class Mammalia; order Primates; family Galagidae; genus Galagoides; species Galagoides demidoff. Next base: position 23,013 of record CAUYQV010090655.1, on the reverse strand, counting down.
ATTTGACATAATATTTAATAATAACACATCAACACTGGTACATTTATTGTGACAAGTGTAAATACCCATGCAAGCTGTTACTAATAGAAGAAACTAGATGTGGAGTACATGGAATTTTGTACCATCTTCATAAATTACCTGTAAAAGTAAAGCAATTTAAAATAAACAATTTATTTATAATGCAAACAATGAGTTAAATTCTTTACTAATGAAAAAATCAAAGAGATTTATTTCACAGATGCATCAGCTTATGTCATATATTATTAAGACTTAACTCCTTTTGACAAATAAGCTAATCTTTAATAACAATCTACATTTTGCTACCCTTTACTATGATTTTCTCATATTTTGCTCCATTTAGTTTTGTGATAGCTTTCTGAGACAGGAAGGCAGTTTTGTTTTCCTGATAGAGGTAAATTTAAAATTTTACTGAGTTTATCCACATCATAGAACTATTAAGAATCAGGGCTAATTCTATAAACCAGTTTTTGTGACATCTTGTCCAGGATTTCTTGGTGTCCCCCTTAAAAATACCATACCATTTTAAAAAATAAAAATGCTTTTCCCTTTGACTATAGTCAAAGAGCAAGAAATATATTATTATACTAGTTTTGAATGCTAAATAGCACATAATAGCCTATAAAACCATGATGATAATATACCTTCCTAAGTGACTATTCTGTCTCTCTGATAATAAGAATTGGACAATTGATTGTAGTTTTTCTTATACTTTATTTCTCAGGCAATGAGCCTGATGGTGAGAAAGCTCATTATTACACTTTCAAGATATTGCCAGGCACTATACATGTTAAGAAAAATTTAATAGTTGTAACAATTCAGTAACTATTTCTGACCAATAGGCTATCGCTATAAATATACCATTGGTAGGTGTTTCCAAAGTCTTCTTGAGTGTTGGGGGCTACCAATTTTAAAAACACATGATTTCTTGATTTTAACAGGTTATAGAAAACTAATTCATTCACAAAAAATCTAAATGGGCCTGTTGTGACAACACTATGTGCCCATGAATGTGACTAATTTGCTACTAGTGAATAAAACACTGAAAACAATTTGACTTGCTGCACACACATCACATACTTCCCTGTCAAATTGCATTTATAGTTAAACACCAGATGTATGGTTTTCAGTAACTGGTATGAAGCATTCATTCTAGAACACCATTTTGTAAATAATTCGAGCATAATTTTTCTAGTTGCAAAAGAGGTGGTGGAATTTCAACAGACACACAAATGTTTTACTCGAAAAATCACTAATGAATCTTCCACACCTCCAGTCCATCATGTTTACTTAGTAGCTTCAAGGTGGTAATCATAGTGGTCTGCTGGAGTCTCATCAACAAAACTGTAGAAGTCTGATTACTTGCCATCTTTGAGAGCCAGGAGATGGTAGAATAAACCTTAAGGATGTACTCTTCTCTGGGACTCTGGGAATCACCACTGACTGAGGTTTAATCCCTTCTAAAACTGTCTGTGAACTCCAGAGTGGTTTTAATTAGGGTAGTTTACAAATGATAGGAAACCCTTAGAAAGATTAACACCCAGAAAGATCCAAAGAAAATGATACAATACACATCATTTTGGCACAATTTTGAAAGTTCAAATACTTGCTGACTCAATGAGGGAGTCAACAAATCCCTCGGACCACATTTGCCATTTTTAATGAAGTGGATAGAGCTCTCTGATTGATTAAAAATTTCATAAATGAAACACAACTATAGCCTATGATGAAGGAAGGAAAGGGAGGGAACGGGACAGGGGGGAACAGAGAGGCGTGGGCCGATAGAGGGAGGGTTTGTAGGGGGACCAAACCTATGGAGCATATTGCAAGTACAAGTTGGTTCTATCAGGTATAGAACACAACTGTTTTAATCCTGTAATTGGGTAAATAAGGTGAAGGTTATGTTGATTAGTAAGATGTAAGCACTCCGATTTGTACAAATAATCAACACATTGAATCCCATAATGGCATAAATGTATTTATAATCTATGTACAAATGACTTAATAAAAAAATAAAAATGTCATAAATTCACTAGAATTAACGAATAACTATTAACAAAAGTCATATTTGCAGTCCCCCCAGAAGCACATTTATTAGGAATTAAAACAAATACTTTTCTCACTTGCTGGAAGACATGTAAACACAAACCAAGTTAGAGACTGTGTCATCTGGGAGAACCTTGACGATACAACTCACACAAACAGGAAGGCTTTTATTTGGAAGAGTTTTCTATGAAGTGTAATACATGGTAAGCTATTTTTAGCAAGAAATCTCAATCCTAATACTAATCTTGCTTAGCCAAACTTAGTAGAAGGTAAGTGCTGGGTCCTCCAGAGAGCATGAGCTTTAGAAATCACCAGATGCGAATGTCAAAGATCTGGAGTTACTGGACAATGAGGTTAGTGAGTGGCTACTGCTAGGCACCTCATCACTGGACGGCAACAGCAAGAGGGATGCATCAAAGGGGCGCCACTCTGCACATGCAGTTCAAGCTCTAGAGGACAGAGAAAGGTGGGTCAGGGGATGGGAGCTGTTAACTGGGAACTTTGGCATCTGGTGGATATTGGTGGCTCTCCTGACCTGGAGACACAGGAAGTGGGAAGAACAAACTGAGTCTCTTGGTGGGGTCTGAACACATAGCAATCAGTAGCAGGGCACTAAGAGATTTGACAGCTACTGAAGCCACAGTTGGCTGGTTGGCAGCTGTGGGGGGCAGTTGTTCAGCAGGTAAGTGGAGTGCAGCTCCTTGGCTTACTCTTCCAGAGCAGAGAGCAATAGCTTAGGGAGGAAAGGTAGGTATAACCTCCCAAACAGCAGGCACTGTCATTTCCAAGGCAGCAGCTGCTGAAAGATATGATGTTAACAGAGTGTGTTTCAGAAGACAAGTAGATATTTCTCAAATTCAATTCTCAAATGCAACGATCACTTTCTAGACAAATCTACATCTCTCACCACTTCCTGATGGCTCCATAGTTACACTCACTTTTTAAAACGTTTTTTAAATTTATTTTTATATTAAATCATAACTGTATGCATTTATGGGTTATAATGTGATGATTTGATATACAATGTGGAATGCTTAAATCAAACTGATTAACATAACCATCACCTCTTATTTTTTGCGGTAAGATATTTATAATTTACTCTTAGTTGTTTTGAAAGGCACCCTTGCATTGCACACATAAGGTGACATCCCACCAAATATCCTCCCTCCACTTGCTCTCCCCCTCCTCTCCTCTCCTTCTCAAGGAACTAAAAGTTGATCTACCATTTGATCCTGCAATTCCATTACTAGGTATCTCTCCAGAGGTACAAAAATCACTTTACAACAAAGACATTTGCATCAGAATGTTTACTATAGCTCAATTCATAATCGCCAGGTCATGAAGGCAACCCAAATGCTCATCACACCATAAATGGTTTAATACATTGTGGTATGTATATACCACAGAATACTATGCACCTATAAAAAGATGGAGATTTTACACCTGGATGGAGCTGGAACATATTCTTAGTGAAGTATCTCAAGAATGGAAAAAAAAAAGTATCCAATGTAGTCGATACTATTATAAAACCAGTACATAATCATATACACATTCATATGAATGATAAATCACTTCCACGCACTTCTGTCTTGCTGAGATTCTTTTACTTAAGAGCATTTCCTTACCGGTTGTTAAGATGCCAATGAAGACATCCTCCAATTTTCTTGTATAATTTTACTTACATATTTTCATACACTCCTGTCCTGGTTGTTAACCCTTATTCTTCTCATTATGTCCAGAAAAGAGCCAGGATCATAACTAGATGAATAGTGCAAGAGGGAAGAAGACCATAAATATTCTATCTGTAAGGGTCTGTACCACATACCAAGAGGGGGCTAGTGGCTCACGAAGCAAAGGTGGCTTCTCATCGCAGAAGTTTTTACAATTATGGCTATCAGCAAAAAGAGAAAAATCCACATGATATAGTGGGCTTTTTAGCAACTAAACTCTTCAATAAAAAATGCTTTTTTTAAAGAAGTTTCTACCTAGATTATATGTGTAATTCTTCCATTTAAAAAACATACTAGCATGCAAAATTAAAATTAAATGAAACTGTACCTGAGGTAAATTGGATTTCAAAGTCCTTTGAGATTTTGCAAATATTTCTATAGAACCCATGACAAACAATGATTTACTAAGATTTTTTCAGAGGCTGCCTTTATTTGCTTTGTTCTTATTTAGTTTATTGTTTCAATTAAAAAACAATTTTAACCTACAGCTATATTTTAAGGACTCTGATGCATGTGCCCAAGTCCACACTTCTGCCACGGGGCAGGAGTGTCTGGTTAATTAACTCTTCAGTAACACTGGATATTGTTATCATTATTTTTTTCCAGTTGCATGTGGAAAGCAGTTATCTTATTATTGACCTAATAAGCATTTATTAAATGATTAATGAAGTTTCTTTGGGGGGTATATCTTTATTAATTTATTTGTATTTCCATGTTTAGTTTCAAGTTTTTTGATTTTGATCAGCAATTTTAATATTGCTCAATAAACATCTATTTCATAAAAGGGAATCTTTTCTTAAGAAAAAGAAAAATGAGAATTTCCGGAAAGAGTAGTTTGATAGAGGGTGGTGCCTGTGACTCAAAGGAATAGGGTGCCAGCCCCGTATACTGGACGTGGTGGGTTCAAACCCGGCCCCAGCCAAAAACTGCAAAAAAAAGGAGTAGTTGATAGATTCTTTCTGGCCAAGCTAAATTTTACTTTGAAAAATAACATTTTTAGAAAAAAAATAAAGCTCATTTCTGGACCTCTCAGAATCTCAGATTCGGAGAGTTGTAATTAGATCCCCCAACCTAATTTAGTCTGAAGATGCCTTTGCAAACCCTCCTTAGATATCATTTGTCAATTCTCAAAGTGAAAAGAATCAAACAAATCAGCAAGAAAACAGTAAAAATAAAATAAATGTTGGCATGGACACAATGAAAAGAAACACTTTTCACTTATACATTGTTGGTGGAACTGTAAATTCATACAACCTCTATAGAAAACAGAATGGAGATTCCTCAAAGAACCCTTCCATTCCATCCAGCCGTCTCACTATTGGGTAGTTACCCAAAGGAAAAGAAGTCATTATATCAGAAAGACATATCTGCACCTGAATGTTTATTGCACTATGGTACATAATTGCAAAGATGTGGAATCAATCCAAGTGTCCCTCAGTTAACGTGTATGTGTGTATGGGTGTGTGTGTATGTATGTATGAACACACACATACCATGGGGTACAACTCGGTCATAAAAAGGAATGAAATAATGCTTTCTATAACAACTGGGATGAAACTTGATAACATTATCCTAAGTGAAGTATCCCAGGAATTGAACAACAAATACCACATGTTTTCACTGATGAGTGGGAGCTAAATGACAGGTACACATGGGCATATAGTGGTGTAAAGGCTGTTGGGAACAAAGGAGAAGGAGACAGACAAGGGATAAAAACACACGTGTCAGAGGTAATGTGCACGCCTCTGGTGACAGACACACTGAAACCCCAGACTTCAGCATTCATCAATTCATCCATGTAACAACAACATTTGTACCCCTTTAATATTTTAAAATTAAAAACAAACAAATGAACCCATTGCATGCAGGAGGATCTTAACAAACTCTTTTCCATTAAAACCTCTAGGCAAAAGCTCTCACAAAACTTTCACCAAAGATTTTATTTTACAGAAACAACCCCCCCCATACATATCAAATTGCTTTGGCATATGATGGTAATGTTTAGAGTAACACATGGGATTGAAGGTTTAGCAACATTCTACTTCCATGTGCCAAAGCATTAACATGGTAGTAGTTGCAACCTGCTTGTTTATAGATGCAGAGGATGGAGAAGAATGGGTGTCCATGCAGATCAACTGTGTGACCAGCACCTAGAATAGTGCTTAGTACGTAATAACACCTCCAAAATACTTGTTGAATAAATGATGCTGAAGGAATTTGTCTGAAGATAAACTTTTAAATAAAGGCATTACCTTGTTTTCCACCAATGTGGTTTTAGATTCTATCCCCATGAAAATTAGTTTTTCCTTGTAAGACTTCCTTTTCTATCTCTTTCTTTTTCTTCTTTTTCATCCTCTCTTACCACCACTAAGAAGGACGTAGAAAGCATTGTGTTTTACTGCACTGTTGCATCCTAATAATAAATAGAATAATGAAGAGTAGACTTCTCTATAGAAAACAAGACATAAAATATACTTAAAACATAGCAGTCTTTGTACCCTGCAAATGAGACAGTTTTGTAATCAATTCATAAATTTGTATTGCAGATAGATCTTGCAAGCCATCATCACCTCCAGAGAGGCAGCACATGCTGACTTGACAGTATCAGATATTTACCAAGCAACGAGAATTTCATAAAGAAAATGGAACAGGCTCTTCTAATTTAATGGAGAATGAAGATTCATCAATGCAAGTGCTATTAAAGAAAACAGGAGCAGACAACAAGTTATGTGTGGGCGCATAACATATGCTCTTTCTTTTCCATTGTAAAGTTAGATCTGACAATAACCTATTTGTATTGGGAGCTAGAGCTGGTTTGTACTTGTGTATGGAATTAAGAGGAATGGGAAATTGAAGAGGCAGCAAAATATTGGTTTTATTTGTGTCCTCTCAATTTACCCCTGAAATCACTGGCCTTAAGTGCTCAGGCAAGGCTAAATTGCTCCTATGAGGATTCTGTGAAAAATTCTTTATTAAGTAAACTGCATTTGTTCAGGTCATAGAAGTAAAATGATTTTTAACATTTTCAATAAAGCTATGGTTTGAATTTAGAAGAAAATCTAGCCTACAGATGATTCGACTCACTGGAGTGGGACCTGTACTACGTATTCACAAAGGCTTGCGCCTTCCTTTAATTTTTGAATAATTGCCAAGAGATGAAAATAGTTGAAAAATAACCATTTATTATTTTGATCTATTTTTTGAGAGAATACTAATTTCTTGATTTTGGATAAGAAAATAAGGCAATGGCAGAGGAAATATAAAGTTAAAACAGTTGTCCAACACTTACTATGAGTTGGACACCTACAAGTTAATATCTACGTGGCTGCTTAGAGTTAAACGGGTGCCATTAGGAATGACGACAGGTGCTTGAGCAGAGGAAGTCGTGAGCTCCCATAACTGAATTTCCTGTTGCTCTACATCTTCATGGGAGCCTCTTTTCTAGGGTCATTTGAACATGAACATTATTGCTTAAAAAGGGACAGGTTACATTTAGTCAAAAATTGTACTTATGTATTGTGATGGAGCTGGTCAGTATATCTGTAATTAAGAAAGCAAAAGAATGTACTCAATATTACATTAGTTCACAGGCATAATTTAAAAAGTGTGACACTACTGTGTGTCCTGCAGTGAAGCATCCACTAATGATGTGGGGCTTATTATTGACATCATATTCAGATGAATTTGGTAGGGGACTTTAAGGGCTAATTATGTTTTTTAAGGGACCATAATCTAAGCTGTGATTAGATTAAATCACATTGAAAGTAGGCTGAAATTAGTCTTCTGATTCTGAATAGTTTAAGCATTTGATTAAAAAATTCCTCTATCCAATGTTCAACGTGCAGCAACATTTCTCTGGGTTTCAGGTGAGGAACCTTTATCAGAGTGATGTGTTTGACACTACACTTTCTATACAAAAGGGCTGTTCCTCATTCCACCATTGTTAGGCTATGCATTTTGAAGATTTCCTGTTGGTTTATCTTATAACTTCTTACCAGCAATATTTTCTATGTATGGCACATTATATAGGTGCCTTGTGTGCAGTAAATTGCCTGCTCGTGACATCCTGGAGGCCCACATGTCATGTAAAGGGCACTCACCTACTGGGGAAAGGTCACTGCCCTTCACATCATGAATGTCCTCGAGTATGCATAGGACATGAACACTTTCATTAGTCCACAGAATTTTTTTCTAATTAATGCTATTAATCAAGACAATAGACATCTCAGAGTATAAATAACCTCATGTTGCATTTTGTCAGGAGATATTTGGTTTCCTTGCTGGATTTCTTTCAGCACAAGTTAGTTTAGAAAGAAATGAGAACAAACTGCTTTTGTTTCAAGGCACAACCCAAACTTCAAACATCTGCATTCTCAAAAAAAAAAAAAATTAGTAAAGTGACCATGTTGAACATGTCAGCAATATTTAATATCCGTTAATAACATATGACTATTTGAACAGAAGGACACATTAATGTTTGAAAAGTAATTTCTTCCAAAAAGAATAATGAAACTGTTTTTTTCTTAAAAGGAAAAAAAAACAGAAATGTTCAAATAATATAAGAGAAAAGTGCTTGGACCTTGAACAAGGTCAAACAAATATTTTAGGACTGCCATGATAAATACATCAGAAAACTTATAGAATTAAGAATATTTTATTTTATGTATTTCTTCTGTAGCTTGCAACCAAAGTTACTATCTTTGTACATATATAGGTACAAATATATATATGTATATATACACATACATATATAGGTCACTAATTTTCAAAAAGTGAGCAAAATGTTTGCAAAGCATTGGTTTAATAGCTTTGTGTTGAAAGTACATAAACATCGCTGTCAAATTTGGAAGATTTTTAATATTTCAAGGGAAAAATATAGTAAGTCCGTTTTCTTATCTGGCTGGGACGAGTACCTCCATGTTTCATCTCTATAATCACAAACTGACTATTTCTCACTTTTATTGGTTCAGTAATTACACAAATTCTATTTTCTTCTATCATGTAGTCACTCAGAAGGATTTATCTGAAAGTCTAAACTCTGTTGTACATGTTTTTATTCAGCAAATAAAATAAATTCATGAAGAGGAATAAGAGATTTTGTTAAAGCATCTAGAAGAGAATATTGTTATTTATCCCTGCCCAACTACTGACATGTTTCATACCCCTCCCCCCCCTAAAACCCTTAATCAGTACTATGGTTTGAATATTCCCTCCAAAACTTACTTTGAAATGTAATTGCCATTGTGATAATATTGAGAGATGAGGCCTTTAATAGTTGATTAGATTAATGCTGTTCTCTTAGGAGTGGGTGAGTTATCACAGGAGGGGGCTCCTGATAAAACAATGAGTTCCCTGGGATATTCTCTCTCTGTCTCACTACTTTCTTATCCTCCTCTCTCCTCATGTGACGCCTTCTGCTCTGTAGTGACACAGCAAGAGTGCCCTCCCAGATGAGGCTCTTCTGTCATGGACTTTGCAGCTTCCAGAACCATAAATTAAGTAATCTATGGTTTGTCATTTACCCAACAGTGGTATTCTGTTGTAGCAAGAGAACATGGACTGACTGAGACAGCCCGCCCCCTGCCCTTCTTCCTCCTAGGCACTTGACTTATACAATCCTCTGTCAGACCTAGCATGACTCCAATAAAACATCAGATAAATGACATAGAACAAATTCTATAAATTATGGTGGCTAGCTTTGCTTACAGATTGTCTTGTGAGACAATCAGTTCCTTAGGGACCACTTTGAGTCTTACTGCCTTAGCAGATACCATGATTCAAGTAACAGGTGAAACAGTCATGTCTAATTGGAGGCCCATCTGGTTGAGTTTACTCTGCCTTTGGAAAACAATTAATGCTACCAAACACATTGTAGACACTCCCGATGGAGTTGACCCTGTTGTTGGCAAGAGGGTCCAGTACATCGACTATATTGGCAAATCCTCTCATGCTGTTCTGTCCTCACTACCTGACTGCTACACTGGTCTCCTTTCCTCTGTCTGCTTCCCAAGTCCCTCCTTTGACCTTGTACTCTGTGCCTAATACCTCCCCCTGCTAATTGTATCGAATATTCCTTTTTTGCTTTCTAGGTATTATTCCAACACCATTTTTGTTAAAGATAGGATGCTCTGACTTTGTTAAAATTTTTAACCTTCTCCCCCACTTTTAAAATCACATTCGTACCCCTTTTATACTATTCTGTATACTCTTTCATCAATAGTTATTGTTTATTTTTTGTCACTTTTCCAGGTTAGGTTGTTTATTAATGTATCCCCAGCTCCTAGAAGACAGCTTGGCAAGTGACAGGAAGGCCTTATTGCTGACTGAGAGACAATGCATGCTGAAATTACTTTAAAGAATATAAATGTATTTATTAAATAATTCAATGAAATACTGATTGAGTTATCAATCTGAAACGGTCCTCATGTTTAAGTAGATTCTCTCAACCATGTCAGGGAACATAATCCAAAAAAACGAAACAAAGCAAATGACTGGTTTAATGACTTAAATGATGAATGGAACCATGACTAAGTCCTCACACCACAGCTTATGTTTTAAATAGTTCACTCGGCTCTCTGCTTGTATGTGTGGCACTGAAATTCCTGTCCTGTTTCGTCTATAAATAAGGTGTCTTTTCTGTGTTTTTTCAAGGTCTTATTTCATTTTTGTTTTCCTAAAGTATGATTATGATAAGTTTAGGTGTTGTGGTCTTCTTTTTTTTTTTTTTTAAATCCTGCTCCGTGTTCCTGAGCTTCCTAAATCTGTGATATGGTGTTTATCACTAGAATTTGAAAGGTCGCAGTCATTATTATTGCAAAAATTTCTTTCTTCTTCTTTTCTGTTTTGTTGCTGTTGCTGTAGGTCTCTTTGCATTTCAGATCGGGCAGTTTCTATTGGTGTATCTTAAAGCTCACTTCTGTCTTTGACCATATCCAATATACTAATGAAATCATCGAAAGAGTTGCTCAGTTCTTTTGCAGTGTTTTTACATTTGAATTCTTCATCTAAATTTCTATCTCTCTGCTTACCTTGCCCTTTGTTCTTTTGCATGTTACCTACTTTTCCCTTTAGAGCTTGGAATGTATTAACCAGAGTTATTTTAAATTCCCTATCTGGTAATTCCATTGTTTATATCATATTTGAGTCTGATTTTGATGCTTACTTTTTCTCCAGAGACTATGTTTTTGTCGCTTGTTGGTGTCTCTTTTAACTCAAAGTCAGTGTGTTGTATTGGGTAGGAGAAAAGAGATGAATAGGCAGTGAGTGTGAGATTTGAAGTTCATCTATCTAGGATTCAGTCTGTGTTTGATACTTGTTGTAGCTGTAAGTGGCAGAAGCTTCAGATTTCTCTAGTATCCTTAACTTTTGTTTACACTCTTGGAAGCTGAAGAGGGAGATTGTCCTTTCCTAAGGTTAAATAAAACTCTGGCAAAGTCTTTTCTCCCACAGAGAGAGAATGTGTTACACAGGAGATTCTGGGCATGCTTCCCTAGATCCGCTCTCCCTTTCCCTTGAGAACCACTGGGGCATCTTTCCTGGATTTTCCCTGAAAGAAAAGTGGAATCCCTACCCGGCAAAGTCTGTGATGTGTGAGGTATCCCTAAGACTGTGGCCCCCAAGAAGCTTTCATACACATGCTACTATATGCTCAGCCTTCAGGAATTTCTCCAGATTTATGATTAAATCTTTAGCAGATTCTGTTCCAGGTAAACGTACTTTAGTTGTGATGTCTAGAGATTCACCCATCTCTCCAAATTTTGGGGTAGAAGTTTTGCTCTGCACACTCAGCTCTCAAGAGAAAATCATTGATTTTTAAGTTGCCCATTGCTTTTCTTTATTGTAAGATAGATGGTGACTCTTAAGATCTTTACATAATAAACCAAAAGTCTACACATTCCCTAATAGTCCCCCCAATGGTACCAACTCCTCCAATTTCTAGAGAATTTCCTTAAGGAAAAATAAAGTCTCAGTGGACAGTGAAGAAAATACTATTTACATTGTCAAGTCACTCTTCAGAGTTATGGTGAGAGAAAAGACTCAGATTCCAAATCACAAATAATTTCTGTTAGACTCACCCTGCGTTTTTTAAATATATGTTTCATTTAAAAACTCTGATGGAGACTTACCATGCTTTCTTGATTAGGTTTCACTTGGGAAAGATGATATATTATTTGAGATCATGGTTTGACAAAAGAAAGTTAATTCATAAAATCCAGTTTGAAGATGACTATTGAGGAGGTTAATCAAAAGGAGCACATGGTATTTGAGTATTAATAAAGAATAATCTATTATAAAAAGAGGTGCTTAAGAACTATCTCCCACTTACTTTAGTCATAGGAACTACACCTATAAAGCTAGAAAGCAATAAATATTATCTAATATATTGCCCTGTAATTTACTGCTTCAAATCAATAAGTCTTTATATTGTAATTGTAATAGATTTTCCTGGAGAATCATATTTTTTTTGAAATCTTGGAAGTAAATTCCAGACTAGCAATGTGCAATATGTATGACCTTGCCTTCATTAAGATCAATTATAAATGTCTTGCCAGATATTAAGATAATAAACTAATAAAATAATAAACCTAACATAGCTAGCAGAAAATCATCACATGTGGATTAAGGCATAAATAGGAGAAGATCTTATCTAGTCTTGCAGTAGTAGATACAGATGTCTAGAGTCTCCCTTAAATTACAGCTTTTAGACTTCTGAATGGAGAGATGAAAAAGTGAACATTTCTTGCCATGTAGCCTGAACAAAGATAACATACAATAAACTCTAAAGGAAAATGAGTGTTGAATTTCTTATTAACACTATCCTATTATGTAAATCTAAACATCTTTTTTTTTTCCTGGCTTCTACAACCACCTGATACAAAATATCATTTACATTTCTGTGATTAAGTATTCACAGAAAACCCAGGCATGTACCACCACAAACCCTGCCCTCAAATGGCTCAAATTGCAAATCATATGATGAAAAATAAGTCATGACAGTGATGTAAGGATAGACAAATAGTCAGCAGAACACAACAGTGCCTAGAAAGAGACACATAAAAGAAGGATACTCGATCGATGAAACACCTGTGAAACTAGATATTGCAATAGTAGATCTATTTCATATGTGTATCAAAATATGATACAAGAGAATATTATATACATTACCTCTAAAAAGTTAAAACTGGAAACAACTCAAATTTTCATCCACAAAGAGTGTATAAGTAAATGTTGGCATTTTAATACCTTGAATGTTCTATCAAACTGCATCAAGGAAATAAAACAGACTACTGGCACACATGTTAGAAAAATATCATAAACATAATGTTTAGTAAAAGAAGACAGAGAAAAATGGGTACATACATTGTAATTTCATTTCAAGCTTCTAAACAGCCCAAACTAATATTTGGGTTAGAAGTCAAAGGAATCACTAAATCTGTGGACTCCTGGCTTATGCACAAATTGGTGTGTGTGATATTTAAACTAAAATGTTATTTTTAAATGATGTTAAAGATAAACAGTCCAAAGAGATTAATGGTAGGTGTATGCCTGAGATAAAAGGCAGTCCAAGCCAAAGTGTGGTTAGGGCAAGAGACAAGGAGAGGAAATTTTTCAGAAAATGAGGAGTATTGATGTCAAAAACTCAAAATATCCAGGAAAGTCAGGCGAACGGCAAAAGAATGAACTAGAATGGAATTTGAAGCAGCAGCATAAATGGGAGGGTAAGATGACCTCTATTCTGCTTCTGGGTCAGGAAGTCTACGGGGCAAGATGGGGACAGAACTAGAGGTACATCCCTCTCCCAAAAGGAGTGGCTGCCCGACTGCCGCACACAATCATAGATTCTAGTCTCCCAGTTCCTTGAAAGGGTAAACCATTCACGTCTTTACACTTTACTTTTATTTTAATTTGTGAAATATATACCCCCCCCCCCAAGCTTTTTATGTTGAGTAAGGAAAAAAACTACCTTTAATTGAGACGTGTTCCATAACATGTGACTCTGGTAAACTCTGATGGCTCAGGACTGTCTTATTCACCTGAGTATCTCTTGTGCCTGGCACCTGGTGGCTTGGCACACAGTAAGCAAGCAATAAACCCACAGATTAATAAATGAACTTAGACTGTGTTCTAAGTATGAGTTATCAAGGCAGATAGCTCTGAAGAACACCCTGGTCTTGATTCTGACACATCCGAAAGGGCAGCCGTTTATTAAAAAGCAGGTGTTTGGTGACCTGTGTGTTCAGGCAGGATTGCAGGAGCTTAGTGTTTGCAATATTGAGCAGAAAGGGATAGAACCAAAGTAACAGGGGGGAGAGAAACAATGAAGGAAGATGTCATTCTAAGGGGTTTAGATTTTTGTTTTAAGGAAGAGGGAGATAGGAAGCCATGAACAGCTTAAGCAGAAGCTTGATTAGTTTTGAAATTAGAACATTCTGGTGGAAGTGTGTTCACTGGAAGAGAGAGATAAAAGAGATCATTCCTCAACTTGTCTTTTCAAAGTAACTTCCATTAAGGACTCTGTGGGTCTCTTAAGTACACAGGATGAGAACTTTAAATATCAGCTTGAATAAACTATCAAGCAATCCGCCTTCTGCCGGAACACAGAGTTACCACCTGTCCTACTGACTTATTTTTCAAGCAGTTGAGGTTGGCCATTTTTGTGTTAAAATGAAGTCATGAAATAAAAACCAATGAACCAGATTCTTAGTTCTCACGTAATCTCATTTATTATTGTCAGAGTCAAATACAGGTTTTCCACACCAGAGGAATATTGAATACCACTGTAAACTAATATTTATGCTAAGGAAAGATAAAAAGAAGACACAAAATGCAAAAAGAGGAGTTTGTCTTAGAACTGAGACAGTTAAAATGAGAAAAAAGCAACAGGAACACTATGAGGAAAGAAGCAAACGTTCGCAGAATTTGAATTTTCTTCCTGGCTCCTCAGCGAGATTCTTCACCAGGAACAAGGGAGCTACGAGCCTCCCTATGCAGAGCAAGGTGGACGACAAGTGCCAAACACACGGGTCGGAGGCTGGCACCCAATGGACGAAGGCCCCAGAGGTCTGAGGCTGCTGGGCACAACGTGAAGTGTTTGTGGAGTATAGGTCAAGCAACCCACAGGTCGGTATCCATAGGTGAGAAGGCCCTGGGGTTGGCAGCTGGTGGACAAGCAGGGCAAGGGACGGCAGCCACTGGGCACACAGCCTCCTACGAGCTGGCCGCTATTGAATAGAGGGTTCTGCGGACCGCAGCTGCTGGACACAAAGCTCAGAGGTCTACAGGATCCTGGGAGGTAGGAGCTGGAGGTGCAGGGAGAAGCAGGAAGGAAACTTGTTCCTTGGCAGGGTTTGGCCACATAGTAACCAGAGGAAGAGCAGCAGGAGGTTTCAAGGTTGGCTGGCTGGCAGCTGGCTGGTTCACCACAGGTCTCTTGGCAGTTGTCTGTGAGCCAGGTACGGTCTTGACAGCTGCTGGGTAAGCAGAGGGCATCGCCACAGCTCACATTGGTAGACCAGATGGCAACGGAGGAGGTGGCAGGAATAGGGCAGGAGTTCCTGAGGGCTCCTGAGCTGCAGTTTCCTGAGCAGTAGTTGGGGCAAGACATAGTGAGGTTTTCAGACAGGCTGTGGCTGAGCCCCTCACTGGGCTTCACCCTTTATATATCCCTACATGGTGCTTGTTCTGTATACAGACTCTTCCTTGTTATTGTGTGAGGCTGCGTCAGGTCTCTATTATAGCCCAGGCAGTGATGTCCCGCGTCTTATAAAACATTGCGATGCCTTCCATGGATTAAGCATGTGTATGAACCATTGTGACTGACTCTTAATAGGCGCTCCCCTTCTTAAATTACCCAACCAAAACAGACACTTTTGAGGACTACATGCTTATTACAATTTTAACCACCATTGCACATACATAAAATTCCTCCTTTGGAATTATTTTTAACAGCTGTGGCAGACTTCTTTGAAACAGTGAAACATTCTCTCTTTGAAGGGAAATTCTATTCCTTTTGGAAATTGCTCAAAGTAAGCAACTCGGAAGCAAGAATGTTGCAAAAGAAAGTGAAAATCTTCATAAACTATATGGCAGACAGAGTTTAAGGCACTGTAATGTAATATGAAAAAATTCACTGTTTTGCCTTACTTCAGAACTCATTACCCAAAGTTGTGTTTTGCTTTCAGAATCCTAGTGGAAATAAACTTCCCACCAAAATATTCTTATTCAAAAGTCATATGTTCATTTTCTTCTCTTCAATAAACAAGTAATCTGAGTGGAGCTGAAAACTTGGTTTATCTTTAAGCCTTAACTACAGATAATGAAGTTAGACTCAGTTAAAATTGTGTATCTTACTGTAAACAAAAACAAACAAACAGGCAACATGACATTTTTCATGAATATTACAAGTTCATGTATTATAAGGTTTCTCTTATAGTCCAACCAAAAAATATAGTTCTTGGTTAAAAAAAAAAAGATACAATGTTTAAGACATGAATTTATTTTGCTTTCTACATTAGCTGTCATGTCAATTTCCAAAAAGGAGCTTCTTTATATAGCCCATAGAATCAGGATAAATGTATCTTTTCCTGTGTTTGAGGACTTCCATGTCATTCATGGAGATATGTTTCTGATAACAATTGTTTAAAACACATAAGATTTTGCTTAGTTCTAACTGTTTGTTTATTTTTTACCCATTGACAGATCCAGTAGCTATTTTAATGAGAATTTAAATTACCTGCTGCCTCTAAGTTCCGATTCATTTTGGCTAAAATGTCAATTTAAATCACCACACTTCTATTTTAATGTTGGATGAACCTATCAAGTCTCCCTCCCTCCAAGAGGAATCGTCTCTAAATGGAAGTCTGATTTCTCTACGAAGCAAGGCAGAACTGTTTTATCATCAGAGATAGAAATGTAAACATAAATGGTATAGTTCTGTGAGGCCGTATACTAACTTTATACTGACTTTATCTCAGTATTTTAGGTCAGAGGCTATTACATCTATTACACAGAGATGATGTGTACCTGATTGGTTTGAGGAGCCCCTCCTCAAGTGTTCACCCCAGCTCTCACCCCCAAGCCATCATCATCTGGTACCCTTTGTGCATAGATGCCAGAGTCTTCTTGTGAATTCCTGGCTGCCAGCTGAATGGCATTAGTAATAGGTACAGCCGTGTTTAGCTCAACGCTTATCAAATTATGTGTTGATTCTCTTTACGTTTGCTCTAATTTAAGCGGGTCCAATAGCTGTGTCATTGGTCCATCAACGTACATGTGCGGCTGGGAGGATGTAAATGTATTATATTTGTTCTATGTATATGTGGATTTTTCTCTGAAGACAAGAGACATAGAATAAGAGGAAACTGGCTTCCATGTAGGGCCTACTTTGTAATAAACTTTGTGGTGTGGACCCACGTACGTGATGTCACTTAATCTTTACAATTATATACAGCAAAATTTACTATTTCAAGTACTTACGTGAGAAAACTTTAGCTTTAGAAAGTTACAGTAATAGATATGAAGACAAAAATGTTTGAACAAAGATTCTTTGACTCCAAAACATTTTTTTCCTCACTTTATCCAATGTGGCATTATATAGAATGTATCTATACCGCGATTTAATAACTTTCTGAACATCAGCAATTTGCACATTTGCTCTGATCTTTAGTCACTATCAGTATTGTTTATGAAACCATGGGGGTACTAAAACACCTACTGCTCAAGGCCATCTTAGAGATACATTGTGATACAATTAAAAGTTAGTGTGAACTGCAAAGTATTATATAAGAATAATTTTTTTTTTGTTTTGCTTTGGTATCTTTAGCCCATTCCAGAAAGTATAACTATGTATTTAATTTTCTTTAGAAAATAACCATAAATTTCTCACTGGTGTGTGCATGTGTACACATAGGCAACACTGAAATAATATCCGTGGACATTCAGAAAACAGTGCTGTGAATGTAAGTTGTACTTGAACATGACACAGGTTGAACTGATGGTATTTCACAGTAGCTGTGTCACTTGGAAGGACTCACGGAGGCATAACACCAGGTACCTCATTAGTAGCATCCTCTAAATTATAAGTTTCAGGCTTCTCTTCCCATACAAAAGTCCAGGGATAATCTGAGGAACTGAGGGTCCTCTGTGTTCCCCCAAACTTACTCACTGTTGCTTTTTCTTAAAAGAACCAGAGATCTTTACCTCTCCTCCTGAGGGAGGATCTGAATTTCTCTGTCTTGGATACAAAGAATTCTCAGAGCATCACAACAATAAAACATATCAATAAATGGCATACCTTTCATTAATTCATTTATTCAACAAATATTTATTAACCACTGAGTATATGTCAAACATTATGATAGACTCTGGCAATAGTATCAACATAAAACTGATTTTTACCTGCAGAGACATCTCATCTTGTAGGTGTGATGATGATACAGGACGGGTGGCTCCCCAGCCAGCTAGGTGGAGCTGAGAGGAGGGCCTGCCGCCTGGGCCCTGGCTGTGTAGGTGCAGAGGCAGCCGGCAGAAGAACCAGCGGGTTGAAGGGTAGGTGGGGCCGGCAGCAGGAGGCTCCAGCAGCCAGAGGGGCCAGACAACCGCTGAGGAGACACCAGTGCCTTAGTGTCTTCTTCCTCTTGCCGACTGAATTGGGAAACCCCCCCCCCCCCCATTTCCTATGCCTAGGTCAATTTCACGTATGTGTCGGCCTGGTCAATTTCATGTATGTTTCCTAGGCCTGGCCAATTTTAGGAATGGACTGTATCCGTTCCTTAATGCCCTCATTCATCTTACCCCAGTGGAAGGGACTGTATCCACTCATTTGGTACTAAGTCCTGGCTAATGTAACTACAAAGGACCCATGCGACTCTACATGCTCCTAGGCAGAGAACCCAGGGAGAGAAAGAGAGCGAGAGCACAAGGAAGTGCGTGAATGCTTTCTTCCCAGCTTTGGTGGTTTTTCCCCTCTGTATTTTTTTCTGCAAAGTAAATGCTGTCTTACCACTGATCTGTGGTCCATGGATTCATTCTTCCAGTCACGGAGACCAAGAACCTACTGAAGTCGAAATTCCGATATCAATAAGACAGAGACATAATCCATGCCTGTGTCTATTAAATTCTGTAAGTCATATACCAAGAAGGGCAAACAGGATTCATTGACTTTACCCAGCAGTTGGCATTTGCTATTAATTTTGAAGAATGGGTGGAAATTCCAGAGGGATTGGGGAAGAGGAAGCCATTTAGGCATAAAGAATGAAAGCTCCTGGCTTTCACTGAAGGAATATCAGAATCAAGCTGTAGCAACCAAACTTAGATTCACATGCTGAATCCCATTCACTTAGCGAGGGAGCAGTTAAGATTTTGTTCTAAAGCATGGTGATCCGGTAACTAATTTCAAGAAGAGAGTGCTCAGATTAATTTTCAGTATCAAGTGAAAGTAGGAAAACCCTTTATAATGCTTTCTTCCCTTAATTATGCCTTTTTATCCTTTCATCCATTTTTCCCTTTGCTATCACTACCATTATTCAAGTTGGGTTTTGTTCCCATTTGGTGAGATTTTTCCTGCCATCTTAGCCTATCTCTGTTATCTTCTATGTAGCCTATTTGTATTTAAATTAATACTCCTGAAATTAATTTCATCATATGAATGTTTTACTCAAAACCTGAAACTTAGTACACAGAGAATTCTTCAGACACCAGGCTGGTCCTTCTCTGCTTCCTGTAAACATCTCCTTCTACCTTTTCGTGTTGCCTATTTGTGTTTCCAATTACACCATATCCATCTTTTTTTTTTTTCACCTTATCTCATTGCCTCATCTACCCTTTCTTTCATTTGAAATAATTTTTAAATTTTATCTTTCATTCAGACCTCAGGTAAATTAGCTCCTTCTTTGTAGTTTCTGGACCACTAATACCAAACTAAATCTGTCCAGCTTTTAAATTTGTGTGATTATCACCATGTAATTCTTTCTCATGCATTTCAGTGCTCTCTCTCTCTCTCTCTCAGGAGCACGTGCATGCGGAGACACATACAAACACACACACTTGCTTTGCAAGCAAATATTCTTTGTGTGTCTTATTTCCCATGTATTATAGATCTCTTATTAGATACTATTTACTGACTCCTCTGTATATACCAGATACTGTCTCTGTTTGAGGAGTTGTGATCATTATTCTTAAGACTTGTAAGGAAAGTTAATCTAGTCTATAATATACATGGGCTGACCAGTATCACAACAATCACAAAATATAATTTTGTTTCTCTTTATCAAATAGAAATTTACCTTTGCTTAATTAAGTCAATAATCTTTTTCATAAAGCTTATTCTCATCATCTCTTTATTTTCATCCAGGAAAATCAACTTCCAGGGTATATAAAAGAAATGAGGATAGAAGGAAGTTTAGGAAGACTTCACACACTTTGTCAAGTTTTTATCTTGTTTTTTCTAATTTTTCTGATTAATATTCATTTCAGCTTGGCTTAAAGAAGGTAATCAACAATCTGGAATTAGTTTATTGTAACCTACAATAAAATAAAGTGGCCAAAGTATAGCATCTTCTGTTGGACGCCATTTGCAAAATCATTGAATTATAACTGATTGAAAGAATTGAGTAATTCTCTGATCCACTATGTGAATTCTGAGTAAATGATTGGACTATGAGGTAAAAATCTACTTTCAGTTGAATTTTTACAATATTACAGTACTCATTAGTATGGAAAGGATACATGATTTGAAAAATATTTGCTGCCTCATTTCCTCTTCATTATATGCAAAATCTTCCCCAATGATGGTAGAACTGTTTTGTGTTAATTAACACATCCTTTTATACCCATACGAAAGACTCTGAAGTTGGAAGTATTCCTTCCACTATTTGAATTGTGTCCCTTTCATTTTTACAAGGTCTCTTCCAATTTTCTCCCTTTGTTTTACTTTTTTTTAATATGAAAGACTTTCATTTTTCATTTTATCCGGATTTTTGAGATAAAATTGACAAATGAAAACCATATGCATTTGAAGTGTATGTGACGCTTTGATATACAGGTACATTGTAAAATGATTACCATAAGCAAATTTATTAACATTTCCATCACCTCACACAGTTACCATTTGTTCTCGTGTTTCTTTTATTGATGAAAACATTTAAGATTTATTGTTTTAGCAATTTTAAATACATAATACAGTACTATTAAGTATAGTTACTGTGTTTTATATTAGATCTTCAAAACTTACTCATCCTGCGTATCTGAAACTTTATACCCTTTGACCAATATCTTTCCATTTTCCCCAACTTCAACCCCTGTTAACCTTGATTCCAGTCTTTGTCTCTATGAGACTGACATTTTAGATTCCACAAATAAGAGATTTCATATAATATTTGTCTTTCTGTGCCGGGCTCAGTCCACTTGGCATAGTGTGCTCCAGGTTCCTCCATGATGTCACAAATGATAAGATTTACTTCTTTTGTAAGGCTGAATAATATCCACAGTTTCATGATCTTTTCATTTATTGATGGACATGTACCTTGATCCTATCTTTGCCATTGTGATAATGCTGTAAAGTACATCAGAGTGCAGATACCTCTTTAAATTTCTAATTTTATTTCCTTTGGCTACATAGCCAAAAGTTGATAGGTCATATGGTGGTTCTATTTTTAATTTTTAGGGATACTTCACATTGTTTTCCATAATGAGTGTACAAACTTACATTCCCGCTAACAAGGTGCAGTGTTTCTCTTTTTGCCCCTCTTCGCCAACACGTATCTCCATCTTTGTATAGTAGCCATTCTGACAAATCCAAGATTCTGTCTCATCGTAGTTTTGATTTTCGTGTCCCTGATGATTATGGATGGACATTTTCATATATCTGTTGGCCATTTGTGTGTCTTCTTTGGAAAAATATCTTTTCAGATTCTTTGCTCATTTTCAAATTAGATTATTTTTTCTCTTTCTATTGATTTGTGTGAGTTGCTACATATTTTGGATATTAACCTCTTTTTGGATGTATGGTCTGAAAATATTTTCTGTCATTCTGTTGGTTGTTTCTTTATTCTATTAATTGTCTTCTTTGGCGTATGAATCTTTCTAGTTTTATGAAATCCCACTTGTCTATTTTGCTTTATTGTCCATGCATTTTCTGTCATAGCCAATCTCTTTGCTAAGACCAATGTCAAAGAGTTTTTCTTTCTGCTTTCTTCTAGTAGTTTTACAGGAACTGGTTTTATGTTTAAGTTTTAATCCCTTTCAAGTTAAGTTTTGCATCTAGTGTGAGATACAGGTCAAATTTCAGTCTTCTGCATGTCGATACACACTTTCCCCAAGAACATTTATTGAAGAAAACACTCTTTCCACATTATTTGTCCTGGGAAACTTTGTGAAAAATCAGATGACTATAAATGTGTGATTTTATTTCTAAGCTTTCTATTTTCTTCCATTGGTCTGTATGTTTTCTTTCTAGAGCCGTGCCTTGATAACTCTAGCTTTGTACTGCTTTAAAATATGCAAATGTGTTACCTCCAGCTTTGTTTGTTTTGCTCAATATTGTTTTGCCTTTTGAGGTCTTTTATAGTTATATATAAATTTTAGAATTTTTTTCTATTTCTTTGAAAAATTCCATTGGGATTTTGATGGTAATTATGTTGAATCTGTAAATCACTTTGAGCAGTTTGATTTGTTTCAGTGTACAGATCTTTCACTTTCTTTGTTAAGTTTATTTCAAAGTATTTCTATATTTTTTTGATCCTATTATAAATGGGATTATGTTCTTCATTTCTTTTTCAGATGATTTGTTTTCAGTGTTTTAAAATGCTACTGATTGTTGTATGTTGATTTTTGTATCCTACAACATTATCCAATTCATTTATCAGTTCTAATACTTTGGGGTAGAGTCTTTAGGGTTTTAATATATAGGATTGTGTCATACAGAGGTCTGACATAAATCAGCATGAACTCATCCTAAAAAAAAGTGATATATACCTCATTGATGAATATCGTTATGGTCACCTTTGAAGTACTCTCCTTGGAAAGCTATGCTCTAACTCTGGTGCCTAGTCCACTCTTCAAAGCAATTTTGAAACTCTTTTTATGGAATAGCCATCAGAGCTGTTATTATATTAACTTTGATGTTTTTAATGTCATCTTAATGTCTTCCTTTCAATATTATCTTTATCTTCAAGTAAAGAAAAAAGTTATTGGTGGATAAAACAGATGAGTAGGGAGGGTA
>CAUYQV010090654.1:0-15169 GCA_963574575.1 Galagoides demidoff | reverse complement strand
TGAGTGCCATGGCATCACAGCTCATAGCAACCTCCAACTCCTGGGCTCAAGCGAGTCTCCTGCCTCCGCCTCCCAAGTAGCTGGGACCACAGGCGCCCGCCACAACGCCCAGCCATTTTTTGGTTGCAGCCATCATTGTTGTGTGGCGCGTCCGGGCTGGGGATTCGAACCTGCCACCTTAGGTGTATGTGGCTGGTGCCTTAGCGGATTGAGCCATAGGCACCGAGCCTACCCAACATTTTCTTATTTGTTTCTAGTTATCTGCACCTACCGGAAGGCACCTACTGTGACTGTGTCCTGAGCATGTCACTGGTTCCAAGCAGAGTGCCCTCCGTGTATGAAGCACTGAGCAAACACTGAATGAGTAAATGCTATCTTTATGATAAATTAAAAATCAGTGTAAGTATAAAAATAAGAAGGAAATCTTTTGATATTTATGTTCATCTGGAGGCTGGATCCAGGGGTCATGGACAGGCCTAATGGGAAGGGGTGGGTGAAGACACCTCTCTGGGGTGAGGAGTGTGGTAGGAGACATCCCGTTCGGCCCACCGCCTCACACTATTTGCTTTTGTGTGTTCAGTTCCACGAGAGCAGCAGAGACCTGGCTCTGCTTTCACTGCATGCACAGATTGGCAGGGAAGACTGCATTGACAGCAAGAAGTTTTAGTTAAAACAATGTAATATTTAATAGTGCAGGAAGGCCTGGAAGTGTTCTGTAGGGCCTGTTCTGGAGTGAAATTTAAACTCAATCTGGAGGATGTCTGACCTTACCCACATTTTTTCATGAATTTCTTATATTTAATGCTTGAGGAGGGTGCAAAATTGTTCAGGTTGGACCAGCAAAAGGGGTGGGGGTGCTTTTTTGGAATTCTTCCACCCATTCTTTTTTTAAAAAAAATGAAGTACCCCATGCACCATGGCTCATGCCTATAATCCTGTCTGTAATCCTACCTCATCAGGAGGTTAAGGTAGCAGAATTGCTTGAGGCTGAGGAGTTAGAGACCTGCTTGATCAAGAGACCTCCGACTCTACTAAAAATAGACAAAATTACCCAGCTGTGGTGGTGGGCAGGTGTAGTCCCAGCTACTTGGGAGGCTGAGGCAGGAGGACCTCCTGAGCCCAGGAGTTTGCGCTATGAGGATACCACTGCACTTCAGCCCAGCTACAGAGAGAGATACAGTCTCAAAAAATAAAATGGGAAAGTAAAATATGTGGACCAATGGTAGTCCTCAGGGGGTTGTGATTTATCCTCATATAGATGAGGAAACTGCAGCCCACTAGAGTGAGGTGAGCTATGTGTATTCATGCCCCGTGGGTGGAGGGTCAGAGCTGCCTTTCAGGCCCCTTCAGGGGTGCCCAGTCCTTTGTGGTTACCAGGAAGTCAAAGCTCAGGACATTCCATGCTGTTGGCTTTTGTTTCCTCAAGTACTTAGTCTGTTCTGGAATTTTAGGCGTTAAAAAGTCAGCTGATGCTCCAGTCAGTCTTAACAAAATGTCTCAGTATCCACAGTGCTTTGAAATCTCCTTGCCAGTAAGAAATCAAAATGCAAGTGGGTACTTCTTTCCCAACCAGCCTAGTGATTTGGCACATGGAGCTGAGTGGTTTTGAACCATGAGGCTGGTCTGAGTACCTGCATCCTTGTCCTCCTGTCAGTCACCAAAACTCTTTGTAGATCAGCCAATACAATTGGCAATTGCAAGCTTTGTAAGCATCCAGGGTAGGAATAATTAACTTACTTTTGAGGATGGATTTACTTAGGAAAGCTCCAACAGCAGTGAGGGTGGCCCCTTGCCTGTTGCTCCTGGCACGTGCTCACCTCCCAGTAACGTTTGCAGCAGTCTGGGTGGTTTGTCTGCTTAGAGCCATCCAGAAAAGTTAGTGGGAAAAGCCAAGAGGCCACTGGCACTCAGAGACTGGGGTTGGCCCAGTCACAGTGGGAGGCATTGCTTTTATTAATGACTTAGTCATTTTTCAGCCGGCGTGGCAGAAGTGCCTCGTATGCAGACTCAGGGTGCTAGTGTGCCTCCTAGTTACGGTGAGAGGAACGGGTCTAGCTGGCATCTCACAGAAGTCCCATGTTGTAACCGTAGCTCGCCTCTCACTGCCGTGGAGGGAAGACTTGGTTTATGAGCATGCTTCCAGAAAGGCCTGCTGGGCCATGTGCTGTGGTGTTTGAGTCTTAGTACCTGTGTGAGTTTGTCATCATAGGGTTAACTTCCCTGTTCTCATCAGTAAAATAAAGATGTTAATGGCATCAACCTCACAGTTGTTTTAAGGAATAAATGGATGACATAGGTCACTAGGAAGGCTTTGAGACAGGCTGTGTTATGGTCCATTATTTCCCTTCCAAGAAATAACAGTTGGCAACGTCCTTCCTGATTCACTTATGCAAGTTTCAACTTGCTGGCTTATTGGTGTTGCTAGTTGGGGAGGCTTCATCTCTGTCCGTGCAGATTTTGCACTTTTTTTTTTGAGACAGAGTCTCACTGTCACCCTAGGTGGAGTGTCCTGGTGTCACAGATCACAGCAAAATCTTGGGCTTAAGTGATTCTCTTGCCTCAGCCTCACAAGTAGCTGGGACTACAGGAGCCTGTTGGTGTCCCACCCCGAAGAGCAGCATCTGCTGAGACCTATGGAAACTGGTGGCAATCGACTGAAGAAATATAAGTCAGGAGCGACAGTAAAGAAAGACAAGAGACATAGAGTAGAATTAGAAGTGGGAGCTCAGGGGTCCATTGCCCATGGTGGGATTCTGGCAATGGCCCAGAGTGTTTGCTCCACTCTGATTTTATTGAAGTCTGTTTGTCCAGAGGGTAAGATGAGGGAGGGAATAAAGACGTCAGCAGTTTCTCAGATTGATCATATTAGCTCCTATTGTTATTATTAACCTTAAGGGTGGCCTTCAATAATCTGAAATCTGAGTCTTGTACTGGGAGAACCTCCTGCTTGAGGTCACACACACAGATTTCTAGGAAGGGGTTAAGCTCCACTAGTTCTCTGTGGAGTAAAATGCCACTGGCATTAATCTCCTCTGAGGGATCCGTGGGAGGGAGGCATTTTCCTCCTATCACTACCACAGAGGATTTTCCTCTGCAATAAGGGATATAAGCTCTTCTGCCCATATCTCAGGGCTCAAGTTACTCCCTTGGTCTCTGCCCCAGGCAAATGCAAATCTCCACAATGGGTATCTGCTTTGTCTGTTTAATGGCTAGGAAACACCCTAGAAGATGTACCTTTTCTAGGACTTGTCATAATCTCTTCTATGGCCATTACTCTCCTCAGAGTGCTTATAGACCCAGCAGGGTGTTTGTAAGCTGTATCCCCAACAGGCTAGACTTTCAGAAAAGGCATGAAGCTTGCTAGCAATGGCTAGCTTAAATGTAAACTAGCTGACTTTTCTTTGTTCTGACTCACTCAGCTTACTTTTTAGTTTTCCTCTTTTTCTGGGGGTGCTTTCCTTTGCCAAGAATGGGGTCTTTGGTCCCACCCTAGTGCTCAGCTGTTTTTCTTCTTGTAGTTGTCATTGTTACCAGGCCTGGGTTGGGTTTGAACCCGGCTGGCGTCCAAATGGCTAAGCAACAGGCGCTGAGCCAGGATTTTGCACTTCTTGGTGTCTGTGTGTCCAGCACTGAAGATGCACCTGACCCTTAGTGCTCCACACCTGAAGCTCAGCTTGCCTTCCATGTCCTACCTCTTGCCTGCTCTAAGGAGATCCCCCAGGGATTCCTTGGGATACCCTTGAGAAAGGCTCAAATCAGGGCTGCGCTCTCTTCATGGCTTCTCTCTACATCAGGGGTCCTCAAACTTTTTAAACAGGGGGCCAGTTCACTGTCCCGCAGACTGTTGGAGGGCCGGACTGCAGGCCCCGGGATGAGTTGGCTGCTAAGCAGGACAGGCAGCGGCGACAAAAACACCTGGCAGGCCAGATAAATGTCCTAGGCAGGCTGCATGTGGTCCGCGGGCCGTAGTTTGAGGATGCCTGCTCTACATCTTCCTAACAAAGAGAGGGCACAGTACAGCCTCCTGATCAGCCCCTGTTAGAGGCCGAAGCTCGTAAAAGTCAGAGGGAGAGGTTTGGAATTGAGCACAGCTGAAGCATCCCAGATGAAAAGAATTAATTTTTAAAGACTGTTACGGTTTTTACCAGCAAGCTCATAGATAGCCTGACTGACACTTCCTGCCTAAGGGATGTGGGACTCCCCCCTTTCCAGCCTGCACCATTCACCCCCCCCCGAAGTGTTTTTTCTTTCCTCCACTTTCTTGTTTAACATAATTTTTGCTGCCTTTGGCACTAAATATCGAGATTGCTGGTGTGGTAAGAGAAAGTCATGGTTCCTGACCTTGGGAAATTTTTCAATGCCGGAAGCAAGTTGGAAGGTGGATGCTCATGTGTGAACAGATTGAACTTGGCCATGTTCCATTCATTTTTTAAAACCCATCTCAAACAAAACACACATATGCGCACACACACACACAAAAACCCATCTCAAATATCACCTCCCCTAGGAAGCCTTCCCAGAATTCTCCTTTGTCAATCAGCAGTTTCCTGCCCTCTTCTTCCTGGCTTGTTTTCATAAAACTTTGCCTTTCTCCTTCTTGGAGCTGTGATGGTCAGCTTGACTGACTCACGTGTTACACGGGGAGCTCCTTGAGGGCAAGAGGCCTCACCCCTTTTCGTTCACCCCTGTGCCTCTAGTACCTGGGCATTCAGTACATTTGTTGATTGAAAGGGTAAGTAAATGCAAATGACAGAAAGAGACCTGACAGCAGCCTGATCCTCCCGTGACGGTAGTAGGCATTTACCGAGCCTTCGTTGTTCAGCGTGCCCTTCCTTCAGTAGCTGGTGACGGCCCTGCCTCGTGAGGAAGTGCAGTTAGCGCTGCCACTTGGTAGATGAGAAGACAAGAGGCACATCGAACCTTTTGGTAACTCACACTGGAATTTTAATCCAGCTATCAGGCTCAGAACCAGTCTCTCTCTCTCTCTCTCTTTTTTTTTTTTTCTTCAGTTTTTGGCCAGGGCCAGATTTGAACCCGCCACCTCCAGTATATGGGACCCGTGCCCTACTCCTTGAGCCACAGGCGCTGCCTCAGAACCAGTTTCTTAACAACTGTTGACTGCCTCTCACTGTGGGACTCCAGACAGAGTTTTAGAGTTTTTATGGGGTCCGTTCCCTCGAACTTGAAGCAGGTCTGGCTCACTGGACTCTGCTGCAGACTGAGCACTGTCATCTGTTCCACAGTGATCACGTCTTCTCTGGTGGGTGTGGGAGCTACATCTCTTCTCCAGACACCCTTGTGATGATGAGAGCTGTGTAGTCATAGGCGACATTCTTCACCAGCACAAGTATTTTGTAGCCAGTAAGCACAAGAATCATCATAAATCTCTTTCCTTTAGTCTCCATGAAATCCCTTCTCTTTGTCCTTGAGGCCCTTTAACTATCCCTGCATAAAAATTTCAGGCTGAGACAAGCTTGGTAATACTCTGATGCTGGGGTTGGCTGGTGTTCCAGCTGCCTCAGTGACAGACTTCTGGTGTGGGAGACAAAAGCCTTACAGAATTTGGGGCCTGCACACTACCCCACATCCTGTCCTGTTGATGGGCAGTGGAGGTGCCCACACAGTGCTGCAAGCCAGTTAGATTTCTTGACCATCCCTTAGTTTACCAATGAAAAATTATTATTAATAAATAATAATATTAGTTATTATTAATAAATAATAATTCTAATAAATTATTAAAATTATTTCTAATATAATTATTAATCTCTTAGTCTCTTATTAATTACTGCTCTTTAATAATTACCTAAATGCAGGGTAGGTAACAATATTTGAAATGCTCACATTTCATCCTTTATGTTTCAAATAACTGCCCTTGACATGTAAGTTCCTAATCAGGATACGTGAGATGCTGAGAACCACCCCTGGAGCATGGATCCTGCTGAGTCTGTGCAGATGCTGGTCGCCCGTCCTGGAGAGCAGTGATTTCCACTTGTGGGCACATTGTTGTGCTGTGAACATTTTTAAAGATTGTTACTTAAATTATTTTTGAAAGAAGTTCAAAGCATAGTTAAGTATATTCTTTTTTTAACTCTTTTTCTTGATAACCATAAGTGTGCTATGGAAGTTCAGTTGTGCTGTGAGATAAAAAAGGTTGAAACGCATTGCCACTGAGGTAGGTTAAATTTAACTTAGAAATATATAGGTACATGTCACTGTCAATATGCAGGGTTTTATTTATTTATTTTTTTTAGAGACAAAGTCTCACTTTATCACCCTCAGTAGAGGGCCGTGGCATCACAGCTCACAGCAACCTACAGCTCCTGGGCTTAGGCAATTCTCTTGCCTCAGCCTTCCAAGTAGCTGGGACTATAGGTGCCCACCACAACGCCCAGCTATTTTTTTTGTTGCAGTTTGGTCAGGGCTGGGTTCAAACCTGCCACCCTCGGTATATGGGGCCAGCACCCTACCCACTGAGCCACAGGCACCACCCAATATGCAGGGTTTTAAAGAACTTCACAGTGTAACAGGTTTGCTCAGAGGCTGTGCAGAAGAGTGGGCAGGGATGTGCAGATGACTGGAGAAAGCTGAGCTCTGTGGTCAGACAAGAGGGATTCAAAGCCCTGCTCCAGGTGCCAGTGGTTGCTTCTCAGAACGTCAGTTACAACAGTTCTCCCCTTATCTGAGGTTTTTCTTCCTGAGGGTTCAGTTACCTTTGGTCACCTGAGATCCAAAAATATTACATGGAAAATTCCACAAACAAGCAATTCCTAAGTTCTAAGTTTCAGGTCATTCTGAGCAATTGTGAAATCTCCTGCCTTGCTGTTCCTTCCTGCCCTGGTGTATTTTGTGGGTCCTTTTGTCCGTGCACCCTCACTTGCTTGTGCTCCCTGCCTGCTAGACACTGTACAGCTCTCTGGGTTATCAGGTCGGCTGTGGTCGTATATCACCTCTGAATATCAGTGCTGTGTTCAGGTAACCCTCATGTTACTTAATAATGGCCTCAAGGAAGAAGAATTTGATGTAATTATTGTATTTTATTATTAGTTACTGTGGTTAGTCTCTCACTGTACCTAATCTATAAATTGAACTTTATCATTGTACATATGTGCAGGAAGAAATGGTATGAGTGGAGTTTTGTATTATTTTATGATTTTAGACATCCCCCAGGGTCTCGGAACAGATCCCCAGGCAGATACGAGGGGATAGCTCATATTATATGCTCATGATAGCACCTACCTCATGGGCTGCTGGAAGGATTAAGTAAGCTAATGTTTATAGGACATTCAGCTCAGGTCCCAGTGCCGAGCCGCATACCTGTAGAGCTGGTAAATAGCCTTAGTTCCTGATGTGCCTTGTTCAGCAGACTCAAAGGAAGGTGGTGGAGGGGAAGCTGCCTGGCCTAGAGGTGGAGGGTGGGGAGCAGGATTCTTAGCTGACCTCTGGGAGCCTGGCTGTGAGGGTGTGGGGGGACATGGGTTGATGGACTCCCTTTCAGATGAGGAGCAGGAGTTCCAAGGGGAACTGTGCCTGGGTGATGGAGGAGGAGAAAGGTGGCCTGAGGTCTGGGCAGTGAGAGGAAGGCTGCTGGGTGCTGTGTAGGTGGTGAGGCCCAGCAGTGAGAGCCATCACCACACTCATTCCCTACTGCCCTGTCTTGGTCAGCAGCATTCCACTGCAACTAAATGCCAAGGAAGACACCACCATTCAGGAGGAGGTGTGGTCTGCACATTGTGCCTTGCCTGCTTCTCAGCACCTGCCCTTGGGAGGGCGGCATCATTCTTTCTCCTGCTTTGCAGTTGGGAAACTATCCCAGAGAGGGTAAGCAACTCCTCTAGACCGTAAGCTACAGAGTCAGAACTTGAAACTGTGTCCACCCAGTCAGTAGCCTTTGGTGGGCTGTGCATGGTGTTTTCCTAGCCTCTTAGGTGCTGGTTCCATTGATTTTTTTTTTTTACCTGGAGCTTGAAGACAGGGCCTGGGGAAGAAGGGCAGAGATGGGGCAAGGAATAGAGCTGGTGGGGTGGGTGGTAACAGCCCTGAGGCTTCTCTGCCCACAGCTGTGTCTCTATATTAACTGCTGAGAGCCATGAGGAGGCCTCTTCCCTTCCTGCTGCAAAGCCTGAGGCTCAGGCTGGGGATCATGCCAGCCTTAACTGACTTGTGTTGAAAGTTCCAAGAATTGATCCTGCCTTTTTAATTTTTCCTCAGTCAAATGCTATGGAAGGATAAGATGATGGTAAATAACCAAGAGTCCTAAGGACGGCCTCCAGCTGGTCTCTGACGGACCTTGAAAGTCAGGGCAGTGTGGGCCGATGTCTGCTGCATCTCATACTTCTGGACCTGTCCGAGTGAGTCTCATTTCCTCAGATGTAGAAAACAGGGCTTCAAATGGCTGTTGCTTTGCGTCCCAAGAAGTGGGATTTCAAGCCCTCATTCACATGTCTGGTGTGAATTGCAGGTGCTTTGCGTCCCAAGAAGTGGGGGTTTCAAGCCCTCATTCGTATGTCTGGTGTGAATTGCAGGTGCTCTGCTTCCTTACAGAAGTGTCCCAGCTCCAGCCCCATTATACACAGGTTGAGAGGCATTAAGACTCTGTCTTCTGATGGGCAAACACACCAACAGTTACTGTTGACCATCAGCCACTACCATGTGATTTATGTGTTTTATTTTATTACAACAATTCTGAAAAACTATGTTACGTCTGTATTTTTTTTTTAATTTTTTTATTTTTTATTTTTTATTTTTTATTTTTGAGACGGAGCCTTAAGCTATCCCCCTGGGTAGAGTGCCATGGCATCACAGCTCATAGCAACCTCCAACTCCTGGGCTCAAGCGAGTCTCCTGCCTCCGCCTCCCAAGTAGCTGGGACCACAGGCGCCCGCCACAACACCAGGCCATTTTTTGGTTGCAGCCATGATTGTTGTTTGGCGGGCCCGGGCTGGTGATTCGAACCCGCCACCTTAGGTGTACGTGGCTGGCGCCTTAGCCGATTGAGCCACAGGCGCTGAGCCAAGTTTGGTACCTTTGTACCTTAGAAGTGCTTTGAACACGTCTCACAACTGATTGGAACACACGTGTGCAGTTGTGTGGCAGTAATGGAAAATGGAAAGTCTAACCACGGCAGGGCTCACAGCTGGGGAAGGCAGGCAGATGGGCACCCTCAGCTGTCACTGAGGACAAGATGTCTGAGTGCTGAGAATCCTGGAGCTGGGAGTGCAAAGAGCGATGGGTGTATTATGATGGATGAAGCATCTTTGGATAGCGAACTGATTCTTTGACTTAAACCTACAGAGATGAGTGATATTTTCATAGGTATTAGGGAAATGGGGACAGAAGATGGAAAGTCCTAAGCATCGCAGTACTTTCTCTTGGGCCTGGGGAAATGTTAAGTGGCCCCGTTAATAATCAGAATAGCCATTTTGGAGGAAGGAGGAACACCATGCTACTGCATTTGAACTTGATTCCATAGACAATGGGGAGATAGTAAGGATTTGGAGAAGGGGGTGTGACACAGTCCAGCTCTCGCTTTTAAAAGATCACTCAAAAAAAAATAATAAAAAAAATAAAAGATTACTCAGTGGCTCTGATGCTGTGTTATCACAGTGCTCATAACCTGGCCAAGAACCTTGTGGCTCGAAGTGGGGGAATAGAAGTGCTAGTTGATGAGCTGGAAAAAAAAATCAAAGATCCCATTTTCCTACGTGTGTCAAGTCAAATAAATGGAGCCAGATAAATGTGGAAAAAAATCGAGATAGTAGCAAAATTGCCTGGAAGCAGAATGTTTTTCAAAGTCCCTAATGAGGTGTCAGTGAACCTAACGAGATGAAACTCCCTACCTTACACCTAGTTTTTCACGCTGTCCTTTTCATCCAGTCATAATTAAGTTGTGAAATTGGAATTATATCCTATCATTAAAGACGGAGGCCAACTTTCCCTGGCTCCCGCTTCCCCGACAAAAGTAACTCTGGAAAGCACCCTCCTCCTTGCGTTTTGCTCTTATGCTTTGATGTCGGTTTAGATTTTGATTAAGAAGAGCCTCATGGCTCTTCTTCATTGATTTTGGTATTGAATTCTATCATTCTTACTTAGGAATTATTAGGCGGTGGATGTTGAATGGAAAATGCCACAGTCTCTTAGTGCCATTGGCTTACCAGCAGAAGGGAAGGGTGGATGGGGGAGAGAGGCATTTCCCACAGGTCAGATGCTGTGCAGGGCTCTCTAGATGGGTTAGTGCTCAGGGCTCTCTAGATGGGTTGGTGGTCAGGGCTCTCTAGATGGGTTAGTGCTCAGGGCTCTCTAGATGGGTTGGTGGTCAGGGCTCTCTAGATGGGTTGGTGGTCAGGGCACTCTAGATGGGTTGGTGATCAGGGCTCTCTAGATGGATTGGTGGTCAGGGCTCTCTAGATGGGTTGGTGATCAGGGTGCTCTAGATGGGTTGGTGGTCAGGGCTCTCTAGATGGGTTGGTGCCTGGGCTCTCTAGATGGGTTGGTGCTTGGGGCTCTCTAGATGGGTTGGTGGTCAGGGCTCTCTAGATGGGTTGGTGGTCAGGGCTCTCTAGATGGGTTGGTGGTCAGGGCACTCTAGATGGGTTGGTGGTCAGGGTGCTCTAGATGGGTTGGTGGTCAGGGCTCTCTAGATGGGTTGGTGGTCAGGGCTCTCTAGATGGGTTGGTGCTCGGGGCTCTCTAGATGGGTTGGTGGTCGGGGCTCTCTAGATGGGTTGGTGGTCAGGGCACTCTAGATGGGTTGGTGGTCAGGGCTCTCTAGATGGGTTGGTGCTCAGGGCTCTCTAGATGGGTTGGTGGTCAGGGCGCTCTAGATGGGTTGGTGGTCAGGGCTCTCTAGATGGGTTGGTGCCCGGGCTCTCTAGATGGGTTGGTGCCCGGGCTCTCTAGATGGGTTGGTGCTCAGGCTCTAGACGGGTTGGTGGTCAGGGCTCTCTAGATGGGTTGTTGGTCAGGGCTCTCTAGATGGGTTGCTGCTCGGGCTCTCTGGATGGGTTGTTGCTTGGGGTCTCTAGATGGGTTGGTGCTTGGGGCTCTCTAGATGGGTTGTTGCTTGGGCTCTCTGGATGGGTTGTTGCTCAGGGTCTCTAGATGGGTTGGTGCTTGGGCTCTCTAGATGGGTTGGTGGTCAGGGCACTCTAGATGGTTTGGTGCTTGGGTTCTCTAGATGGGTTGGTGCTCGGGGCTCTCTAGATGAGTTGGTGCCCCTTTAGCCCTTTCAGTGTGTCACCATGACAGGTAAGAGTTATTCCTATGTACGGATGTGGAAACTGAGGCTTGCTCAGTGATAAGCCTTTCATAAAGTTCTCTAGCTGGGAACAGAATCCAGGCCAGGTTTTCTCCAAATAGGTGTAGCTCCCCTCTCCATAGTAGGAGTAAATTATGGTGACCACATTTACATATAAATTGGGCTCCCTGAGAGAGGGCTTAGCTCCAGCAAGCACCCCACAGTGAGTGTCCCCAGGGTCCTGTGCTGCTCTGCTTGGGCACTGAGGTGCATCATTTATTTCCACAGAAATCCTCTGAAGAGGTATAATTAGCCACTCATTAGGAGTGAGCTAATAGTGGCTCAGAGAATCTATGTGATTTACCCCAAACCACACAGAAAATGCAAATTCCACCTCACTATTGTATTTCAAGTTGGAATCACACAGAACAAATTGCCTGATGACAAAGGCTGAGGCCAGGAAAAGACATTTCTGGTGGTGAGGGCAGCTTAGCAGGAGGAGGGCGGTCTGGCTCTTCTGAATCCCTGACCTTCTGGAATATAGGGGTAGGGTGAGAAGGAAGGAAGGGACAGCTGGTCCTGCAGCATCAGCCCAAGTCCCAGAAGAGCAGCTGCAATGAGTAACTTGCTAAATAAATAAAAGCACCATGCCCTCTTCCCTGCGGGGCCATTTAAATCTACTTATGAGCAGATTCATAGAGCAGTGGCTGGACACATGGCCATCCTGGGGAGAGAGCTGGTGTCCCGTCTTCAGTCCTATCTGCTCCCGACCTCCAATGATGGTGCAAGTGCAGACTCTGGTCTCCAGGCTGGCCCTGGTCTCTCTGTTCTGTCCATTATGGCTAGCCTGGAATAAAAATGCAAATGCAGGTCCATCATCCCCCTATTTGAAAGCTCAGGGGCCAGACGTGTGATTCAGCTCTGAGAAAGGCACTATGATACGTACATTACTTATGATGTAACACCTCCTGCTGGGCTTGGGGCAGTACCCACCATCAAACACATTAATATTTCTGCTATAAAATGTATAATAAGGAGTATAAAATATATAATAAGGTAGCCTAAGTAACATTCTGTTGGGTTGGGTCAGTTTCTGCCACCAAATTAGTTCAAACTGGCTTAGATTTTGCTGCCAAAATGGGTTATGTACATAAACACACATACACACACGTGTGCACGCATGCATATACACACAATTTGATTTTCAGAGATTTCTGGACTTTATAGTTTAGATAGAGACTGTACAGTGCTTAGTGCTGTTAAAATAGTGGCTTGCATGGATTGAGTGCCTCCTGTGTGCTAGGTACCGGGCCAGGCAGCTTATAAGCATCTATTGTGTCAAAGTGTAAGAGCCTGTGATGAAACCTTCAGTTTTTTGGTTGCTGCAGCGGGAGTTTGATAGCTGCCTTGTGGCTAATGGCTGGTATCGGACTAGTTGTGCGTGCTTGGTGGCTACCGTGCTGGACAGCACAGAACATTTCCAGCAGAGTGGACGGTTCTGTTGGACAGTGCTGATCTCCAGGTTGTGTGGTATAGTTGTTATAGGCAGGGGTTCTGTTGCTGTACCACCCAGAACTGCCTCTTCCGAGGTATACGGCCTTTGCCAATTTTCTTTACCTCTCGTTGCCTCAGTTTCCTCATCTGTAAAAAGGGGATCAAACCAGTGCCACATCATTTGTGCCTGTAGATGAATTAATGCATATATAGCTCTTAGAACCATGCCCAGCATGTAGTTATTTCCTGATAAGTATTACCTATCATGATTATTGTTAAAGACAAGTAAGTCAAATCATAGATGGTGTTAGCTCCCTCTCCCAAGTCCCTGCTCTGAAGCTGAATGCATTATAGCTGTGGTCCCCAACCCCCAGGGTGTGGACCAGTACCTGTCCATGGCCTGTTAGGAACCAGGCTGCACAGGAGGAGGTGACAGTGTTCAAGCAAGCAAAGCTTCATCTGTATTTACAGCCGTTCCCATTACTCACCTTTCTGCCTGAGCTCCACCTCCTGTCAGAGCCTCCCTCCCCAAGTCCCTGGCAAAATCGTCCTCCAGGTAACTGGCCTCTGGCACCAAAAGGGTTGGGGACTACTGTACTATAGCAACTCCAGACAAATGTCTTGATCACCTCGACTCCTATGTTGCTGAATGAGTGAGTGAGTGGATGAATAAATAAATGTGAGAGTCTCAGAGCCTTGACCTAGCAGCCAAGAGCAAGGCCTGATGGCATAGTCTTTGGGGTCAGCCTCAGATCTAGAAGCCCACCGTGAACCATGGCTGCCCTTTTCAATTCCTCAGATCAAGACTCAATTCTTATCTTTTGCTTCCACTTTGTTCCATTTTCTTGTTTCTGATCTTAATTTCTGGTTGTTTTCTTTTTGTGTGTGTGTAAAGGACGTGAAAATTTTAAGTGTGTCTTTAGCACGTTGGAAACCAAGCATTTTATGACAAAGTTTTCAAGAAGAAAATGCTCTTTGCAGTTTTACCGCTGTGATTACCAGTTCTTTCCATCTTCTGTTACGATAATGCTCCTGTTATCTTGTGACTGGAAAAATGTGCATTTCCTAATTATATCCTATTAAAACTAATTTCTTTGCTAACTGTAAACAGGTTGAGGTACTTCATCTAACATAGGAAGAAAAGAAGAGAATTCAGTACTTTCATAAAGCTG
Source organism: Galagoides demidoff (assembly GCA_963574575.1). NCBI lineage: Eukaryota > Metazoa > Chordata > Mammalia > Primates > Galagidae > Galagoides > Galagoides demidoff. Next base: position 1,271 of record CAUYQV010090654.1, on the reverse strand, counting down.
GTATTTTACCAATATTTTTATAATAGTTTATTCTATTAACAGTCTTTTGGCTACACAATTTTAAGAAAAAAAATTATTTATTGGCATGCAAAGCAACATGGCTTTAGGATACACCTCTTAAATTGATAGGACTTAAAATTTCAAACACCCCAAGTAGCTGGCTGGAGATGTGAAGATGGTCATGAACAGCAATGTACTTATTTGCTATCAGTGATTTTTTTCTAAAGTAACCGGGATATGAAGTCCACGGTGGCAAGATTACCAAGAACTGTGTTCATCTCATCAGAGAAGAAAGAAAACATCAGCTTATTTGTGGCCAAGTTCTTCAACAGTGGCGACTTCTGGTAAAATCACTGGTCAAGGCCCCTTCAACATTTCTTTCAAATTTGTCATGACATTTGGCAACATTATTCCTGAAAGAAATGTGATCTTAATTTCTTAAAATCAGCGTAACAAAGCTATTGTAAGGCATCGAACCTGCCGTTGGGACTGTATATGTGTGGTAACATGTTGATGCTTTATTGATCTGTGTGCCAGCCATTGAAATAGAAATGAAGTGGGGCTGCTGCTACCAAGTCACCCAGTGAGGCATTAAGGCCATCTGCAAGAGAGGCACCTGCCGGAAGCACCTGGATTTGGACGTGAGCAACGTCTCGTGTGGAAAGAGGTGGCCGCGTTCACTGCAGGAACTCCAAAGTGGAGCAGATGGGATGGGGTCAGTTTTGGTCCTGAACCTACTACAGGCGACCATGTTATAGCACTTCTGTTTTTTGAGCTTAGTTCATAATTTGCAACATGGAGTAATTATTTTTATTCTCTCTCTTTCACGTATTGTCGTGAAGAACAAATGCAAAGTAAAGTGCTTTAATTGCAAAGGACTGAGCACCCAGGAGCAACACACTAACACAGCCGAGACGTTTCTTTCGGTAGCAAAAGAAGCCTCTGAGCTTTGGGAGAGGTGAATAGAAGTGTTGTTGGACCCAAAACAGGGTCCAGCCACGATGGTCGCCCCCAAGGAACAGTCACCAGACTTGGGTCGATGCAAAAGCAAGAGGCCAGTTTATTGCTGACATGTCAGGGTCCCTCAGCCGCTTGGGAAGAAGGACCCCAGCTGCTGTTACAGGCTTGCTTTTTAACTTTAAAAACCACAAGCACAAGGGGGAGTAAGGGGGGGAGGGCGAGCTGTTGAGGTTTGGTAGATGTGCAGAGAAGAAGGATGTGGGTATAGGTGTTGGTACTGAGTCTGTTTTGCAAAGTCCTCACCTCGCTGG